>JYFJ02005442.1:0-25024 GCA_000934665.2 Catajapyx aquilonaris
GTGCTCACCTGAGACCGCCAGGAGACATTTAGGAGGCCACGATAAGTGGCGACCCTACCGGACTAAGGCTGAACTTTACAGGTACGAAAGGGGAGGGCTACATGCCGGCCCAACATGGCCGCCGCCGGCCATGTTGGGCCCCCCAATGTAGCCCTCCCCTTTCGTACCTATAAAGTTCAGCCTAATCCGGTAGGGTCGCCACTTATCGTGGCCTCCTAAATGTCTCCTGGCGGTCTCAGGTGAGCACCCGGTGCAAAACTCCTCGGCAGGGGGTGGGTGGGAGTGACCAGACCTTACTTATATGACCGTGGCTCATACAATGGCATAATTAGTATTAAGTAAATGTGATCTTAAACCTACTTCCATAAAGAGGGAAAATGTCAATTGATTTCTTGTCACTATACATTTTGGTGAAGATTACATTAAGCACTACAATGCTAACAATTATATTGCTATGTTTCAAAAGTAAGTACTGAATCATTCAAAAAGATGGTGATAATTTTGCATTGAAACCAAATGCAAGATCATCTCTATCTTTTAGAGCGATATAATACCATTGGGAATTATGGATCCCTTCAGGGAATAATTTTGTTGCTGTGCACCATAATTTTTAATGAAGATTTTATCTAACAATATCAGAAACAAAAGTGAAACTATGCTTTTTGTTCACTGAGTTGTGAAAAGCAGAGTTTAAAATTTGGAAATTAGCAATTTGTTCAACTTTCATATGGCCACAGGAAGAAATTGGAAGGTACAGGGATTTTTACTTCAACTTTTACAGCAATGGCATCATGCTCAATTTTTAGTCACATATTATTCACTTTAAAATTTATATTTAATTACATTCATGTGGACACAGCCATGCTGGGACATTGTAATACCCTGCTTGAAGGGGTGTCACATTGTGCAATCCCCTTTGCCCAATTTTGCATGAATATCAGTTTTGGGAAATAATTCGATTCTCACAACAAAAAGAGCATGACCTACCACGGATGTAAAAATTGAAATGAAAATCGAGCACCTTCCAGGTCTTGTTCCAGGTTTCTTTTTTGGCCATTTGAAAGTTGAAAAAAATTGCACAGTAGCTACAAATCCAGATTTTCACAACTCAAACTTGAAAGGAAGAAACCGAGTTTCACTTTTGCTTCTGATATTGATAGGTACAGGGTGGGGCAAAAGTCATGGGCGGATAAAAACAACGCAGCATGGTGTAACTGTGTAAGAAACGAACAATTATATTTTAAAAAAATTACACTACACAGGGAAAGATATGCCATTTATGGATCAAGGTCCAAAAAAGTCACTTCTTGAAAACAACACCAGATAGATGTCACCTTTGCAGGCAACACATTCCTCCAAGCGCCGGACAAAACCCTTCATAACGCACTCTAGCATGTCCAGGGTAATGTTTCTCACGTCGTCTCTTATCTGATCCTTAAGATCAGCTAATGACTGAGGACATGTGGGAAACACCAAACAAATTAAAAGTCAAGTGTTTCCCGGGCGGGTCATTTTGAGATTTGGGGACATTCCATGGCCGCCGCGGCCGCTCGATTTGACCACCCCCCCGACTTCTTGTGGGGGTACCTGATGAGTTTGGTGTTCGCCACACGTCCTCAGTCATTGGCTAATCTTAAGGATCAGATAAGACATGCCATGAGAAACATTCCCCTGGACATGCTCGAGCGAGTTATGAAGGGTTTCGTCCGGTGCTTGGAAGAATGTGTTGCCCGCAAAGGTGGACATCTATCTGGTGTGGTTTTTAAGAAGTAACTTTTTTGGACCTTGATCCATAAATGGCATATCTGGTCGGGAGACTTGGAGGTAGGCTGACCATTGACAAGTGTCCGGACCATTTCCGTGCTGATAGTACAAGCTCCACTAATGTACAGTGCACAGCCACAAAATAAATACTGGCAAGGATCATACATTTAAAAGAAAATTTCTAAAAAATCAAAGCAGATTCATGGTGATACATGTCTGTAGCTACTTTTGGACAAAAGCACTATGAAAATTGAAGCATTTTCGAAGAGTAATACCAAATTTTCTCATCTTAAGTCGAGCGCTATTGCTGCCAAATGTATTTTTTGCCATTAGGTCATGTCCTAGGCTCTCACCTGAAAATTTCCTGGGGATCAGAAGTATGTGGAGATCACTTGGTTCAAGGTCAGGAGGCTTAAACATGCCCCACTTGAACTGTTGCAAGGTGTTTGAGCAATATCTAAGGCCTGCCACAAACAAGGAGATTCAACAAGGAAAAGTTGCCTGGCCCCTGCCTGAGAGTTCAGGTTTCCCCCACGTTTCAAGCGCGTTAGAAATCAGGACGTGCTCCTGGTGCATGCGCTGTATGCTTTCCCGGGTGGATTCATGGGCAACTTTTCACTCCCGAATCCCCTCGTTTGCCCAAGGCCCAAGGACTACTGCTACATTCTGTCAGATATTGTCGAGCTGACTTCTCCAACAGTTCAAGTAGGACATCTCTGAACACCATCCAGAGAGTCCAGAACCACCAACACATTTTCATGCGCTCAAAAAAAATTTTTTAAGGGGAAAGCCTAGGGAGTGACCATGAGAATAGGCTTGGCATAAAGAGTGATCAATGCAGGATTACAAAATGTGGTGCCAAGGTTGGAAAAATCCTTTCAGTGATATGAAGTTCGTGTAGAATAGCAGCTAATGTTTTGTGCCATCATGTCGAAATGTTGATTTTCAGGAGAAATTATTTTTCGACATTTTACAGCCAAATGGTACTTATCCTTCAAATGTGGTAATATTAATACAGTGTAGCCTGCACATAGCAGAATTGCTCAGTTCCACTGGATTTTTCCACAATGAGCCAAGTTTCCATTTTACAGGACAGTATTAATACAAGAAAAATATCTTCAAGGCACCAACACATTCACAAATTCGTTCCCTCAGGCCTGTAATTTGTGGCCTGCCTGGAGTGCAACATGGCCTAATCTCATTCAGATGACAATTCAATATAGAGCATAAAAAGCATTTACAACTGGTGTGTGACAAAGGACTTAAGTTATGGAGAGTAATATTAATTCCCTTATACCCATGATTTGAGTAATTGACAGGCCTAAAAATTACGTCCATTTCTGTTCTTGACAGGTTACATTATATCCTACATAAAGGAAAGAAAATCCTGTCTCACAGAGACAACTGCAAAAAATTTCTGCTACAAGCAGGTTTATCTGTAGAAATATAGAGAAATTCATGCAAGTAACTCCTGAGCCTTTTAAATAAAATACATTTCGTAACAGTTATTTCTACTGCAAATAAACTTTGTGATAGTTAAATACTTACCACTGCCTCATAAGTAGTGAAGTTTGGTTTCATGTCTTTTCCAGTCAGCGTTATGTAGGCACCTTTGTTCCCCATGGTGTCACTATCATGAATCATAGCATAATTATTATTTTGAATGGCACAAGATTAAATACTATCACTAGTGAATATGGAATATTGAATATATTGAATATGGAATATGGAATATATTGAATATGGAATATGGAATATATTGAATATGGAATATTGAATATATGGAATATGGAATATATTGAATATTGATAATTTGGGTTATGTGGGGGGAAGGGGGGAAAGTGACAGAAGGAAGGTCTATGGGTAGCTTCTACTTACAAATGAGGCATTGACATGGGAAGGGTTGCAAGTCAACGGATATATCCAATGTCTCAAATGTCTTGCAAGATAATCCCACTTGCAGGAAAAGACACTGACTTAAAGGGCAACCTTTGGGTATGTTGTGAATAACTGACAATAATTATTCTACAGATTCAACAAGGTCTCATGTACCATGAACCAATGTGGTTTACATCAGGATGAGGGGAGGCGGAGTGGTGCTGCGATAACGTATGCGCCCACGGATGTTAAGGTCCCGGGTTCGATCCCAACCTGGGGACACCCCCTTCATCTCGTGCAGAGTTCAGGGTCACCTCTGGCTTCGTCTCGGGTGGTATTTCCACAGACTAAACCACTCGGGGGAGTTCACTAAAAATGGCCACAGCGTCAGATGCACTGCACCTTGCACATCCCCTCCTGTCATCCTGCCCGTGGGCCAGGGCGCTTCAACTCATTAGCTCCATGTACATAATGGTTCAATAAAGGTTCCGTGCGATATACCCCCACCGGGGGTGAAAGCACTTACCCAGGATTATTATTATTATTATTATTATTATTATTATTATTATTATTATTATTATTATTACTACATCAGGATGAGTGCCAAGCATGGTTTTAGAAGACTCAGGTTAGGTCACTGCCGGGGCGTTTTGCAGCGGGTGCTCACCTGAGAGCGCCATGAGACATTTCAGTCTCCGTATAAGAGGCCTGTAACCTCTGAACCTCTAAAGTTAATCCAAATCTGATATGTGATTTTGGAAGCTCTTTTAAAGGCCTTTAATAATATCACATTGAAAATAGCAGGGATAAAATCATTCAATTTCAAGATGGCGGTGAAATTTGGATTTTAATATAAGTCAACGTTCGCTATTTTTGGGATTTTTTGAATGGACCTCAAAATGAAGCGTGAAATGTGCGCTTCATGTTTTCGAAAAGTCTAGGAGGTGACTTTTGGAATTTCACCTGCTAGAGGGCGAAAACGCAGCTGGTGCGCGCTCTGGACAGTACGCTGGTCACCTGGGAGGGCTATATTTCCTCAGTGGACTACATGACAGGTCTGATTTTTATACCACAAGATGCGGAATGCCCACAAGATGGCAGAACCACCCATAACTCATTTTCAGCCAAAAGTGGACTTATCCGGTTTTTCCACCAAACCCTTCAATTGTTTGTAACACTGGACAATGCTGGAATTATGAACATTAAATAAAATATGAATCCATGGCCTCTATTAATGGCCACTGCATGCCATAACGATAGGTCAGAAGTAATGTTGAGCACTTTGCCTTCGAGTAGGACAAGGAATTGCCGTAATTTCCCATTATGTGGGAGATAGTGACCCCTCCACATGTGCAAATATTTCAGTCTCGCTTGGTAGCCTCTATCTTAAATTATTGTGGGTCGCAACAAGGACACAGGCCAAAATTTCTGAAAACCCATTGCAATCTTCATATTAAATTACTGGAATTTTCCATGGGATCAATAGGTGTTAATGACATTATGTACTTATTTATTATATTTATTTATTTTACCCCATTGGAAGAATCGGCTCTCCATTAGGGAGGTAGAATACCACCATGGATGGGGCCAAGGATAGGGAAGGAAGGAAGCGGCTGTGGCCTATTATACGGAAACGATCCCGGAATTGTCCTGGAAGGATTGTGGAAAACCACAGAAAACCATGGTCAGGATCGTCGGCCCCGGGATTCGAACCCAGGACCTCCCGATTAGCAGTCGAACCCCTTAACCACCACACCAACCAGCTTCGGTTGTTAATGACATTATTGTATGTTTCCTTCATCTACCCTTTAGTATGGCGGACAACACGATGCAATTATCAAGTGGAAAAATATTCCAACAGAATGATAACTGATCATTTTATTTTGAAATAGTCATTCCTGTGGCAATTTTTAGATATATAGTGACTGTTGTTGTTGTTGTTGTTGTTGTTGTTGTTGTTATTATTATTATTATCATTATCATTATTATTATTGCCATATTACCACTCATATTGCGGCATGCCGGTGTAGGCGAGGTCGACCAGTTTTTCGAAATGCATGATATGGTGCCTATACCGGCATGCCTGTATAAGGCGAGGTTTTCACACAAGTTACATTATCCTGTCTGAACTTGACATTTGCCTGAAAATCGAAATTCACGTAAAGGCTATCGAAAAGGCACATTTTCCAAATAGGGCACCCATACCATATATTGTTTTCAATCACAGTGTTTGGCAATAATCTCTATTTAAACAGTATGTTAGAGCAGGGGGTTCCCCTGTCAAAGCAGGCTGACGATGGGATTGGTCATACATTTTACATTATTTTTTAAATGTACTGTGCAACAGAACTGACATATTCTCACAGCCTGTACACTCGCACATTTTCATTGTAACATTATTTTAGTATGGTACCAGAAGCATTCAAAAAAATTTGGCAAGGATCAAAATTACGGAAATCTACCTCGGTTATTGCCGCAAGCCGGCCACCCCTGGGTTATACCGGCATGCTGGTCAACCTCGTTTTATACCAGCTTGCTGCAATATGAGAGGTAACACGGTATTATCATTATTGTTACACTGCACTCCCGATTATCCATGTTACGGATTATCCGTGCAACGCCAAAACATAAAATTTAAAATTACAGTTCGAAAAAAATGTGCCGAATTTTCGACCCACTCCTAAATACTGCTAACTTAGCAGTACCAGTGCCAACACTCTGGTACTTCTAAGTTAGCAGTAACCAGCAGTGGGACGAAAATTCCACCCACTGTCAATATGTCTCACCAACGAGACTTTTCCTAGAAGACAAAATAAAAATTTAAGGTAAGTTTGATTATTTTGATTCAACCAAGGAGACCTCTCTCTACAGGGTGATTCCGGTAACTTTGGCAAAAATCACAGGGTGGGTAGAGGCCCCATAGGCAAGTATTTTGAGCTTCGGTACCCATGTCCGGAAATGCCCCTATACGGGGGTACGGCCGTTTCCACCTTTAGCCTTTGCGCCTGGTGGGTAGGCAACCCATAGTACTTGAAGGTTGCGTTCATCAGGTTTTGCACTTAACACTCGCAATTGTTTTCACATTCGTCTTCTCCACACGCGACAGACCTGATGAACGCAAGTTTCGAGTACGGTGGGTTGCCTACCCACCAGGCGCAACAGATCAAAGGTAGAAACGGCCGTACCCCCGTTCAGGGGCATTTCCGGACATGGGTACCGAAGCTCAAAATACTTGCCTATGGGGCCTCTACCCACCCTGTGATTTTTGCCAAAGTTAATGGAACCAACCTGTATACAGAAGTACGTTAAAAACTCATGAATAGCTCATCTTTTACTATTTCTATGGCAATTTTCCGATTATCCGTGTTTTTCGATTATCCGGCGACACCTGTGCAGTCATTATCCCAAATAATCGGGAGTACAGTGTATTATATTATTATTATTATTATTATTATTATTATCTCTATATCTATAAATAAGGAAGCTTGATTGTTAGTTTGTGAGTTGGTGAGTTTGGATGTTTGTCCCTTATAGAAATCCAGGGGAAGGCCCTTACACCGCCTTAAATTAGCACTTCGGGGGTTACTTTTTCCAAGGAATCTAACGCCGCATGTTTCAGCTTCCGAAAATGTACCTAACTCCCACAACACGCACATTCCTGCCTCAACAATTAGCTTACATCAATAACAATAAATCAATTTGCATTCCCATGGAAATGCCTCTCTTTTTTTTAGCTATTTACCTCCCTGCATCGTACCGCAGGGAGGGAACCTTTATTTCGTCTTGATGGAACGTTTTTGACATAGCGCCCGGGCCCACGGGCAGGCTGACTGGGAGGGGATGTGCAAGGTGCAAGTGCAATTCTCAAACGGTATATTTTGTGAACTCCCCCGGGTGGATTAGTCTGAGGAGATTTCACCCGAAACGAAGCCAGAGACGACCCAACTCTGCACGGGATGAAGGAGGGAACCCCGGGCTGGGATCGAACCCGACGTTTCCGCAGCGCCACTTTGTCTCCCCTAGGAAATGCCCTTATGCCACAATACCTAGCAAATTAAACCATCTCCGTAAATTCAGCGCATCCACCAATTACGCTAATTGGCCACCTCACGTGACTTCGTATCTTATGGTAATTCCGGGATTTTGTGGGATTTGAAAGTAGACTTCCAGACAAAGTGAATACAATTAAATAATACAGTATTTGCAAAATATTACTCCGTGTTGAAAACAAAATTTCCCATCATACATCTGTACGTACATTTCTAAAGTTCTTCAGAGCAAACATATGGACCGAGGTGGGGGTGTGAAGTGGNGGGGGGGGGGGTCAAGGGGTCAAAAATGCAGGGGAAAAAACACATGGCTGTGCAGTCTTTTCCTGGGCCAACTCCATTCGCATTCCTCCTTTTACACATCCAATCAGAATATCCGTGTCGACTGTACGCTATAAGACAAGCAGGTAATCTATCACAGATATGTACCCCTATCTTTACCAGCACCCCAACATACCCGGGCAATGCCGGGTAACCTGCTTATTATTATTATTATTATTATTATTATTATTATTATTATTATTATTATTATTATTATTATTTTAAATGGCAGAGTTTATCAGCATTTGTGATGCTGATGGATTCTGAAAGTTGGAGGCAATAGGGAAACAGAATGAAAACCAACACGCACAAGAGGAGAGCCCCCGGAATCTATTTCCACATGAGAAAATCCTCCATCTGATCTGCTGGTTGAACTCAGAATTTTGAGGTCAAGTGTCGTGGCCTTAATTATAATGACATTGATTTTTCATCATCATTGGAATACAAAATCAATGTTTTCCAGGTGCACAGTTGCCAGCACAATTGGGGTACTAGACATGAATCAGGTTTACCCTGAAAAGTATGCCACCCACACCACCCTTCTGAGGCCCAATAGACTTGGACAGGGTGACCAGCAGTGACTAAAATACAATTTCCCTGTGTTTTCCTTGTGTCTTCATTGACTTTTCCCTGCCTCTTTTTTCCAACTATTTTCATTTGAAAATGCATTTTAACCCTAATAAGACGGGTGGTTTTTCGCGTTTTTGCAAGTATCTGCAAAAAAAAAATCGCTTTTTTGGAGTTGGGGGACGGGACTTCAAAATACTAGTGAATACGATCGTATAATGTCCAGGCTTGATCCTGAGGCCATCTATGTGGCCCTACTCTCATGCGTACGCAGTGGAAACTCTCATATGTACAGCAAGATGGCGCAAAGGCGTCTGTTTCGCGCATAGTCCAATTTTTCGTCACTCTGCCTGCTTGACAAAAAATTATCGGTATGTAGCCTTCGCATCTCTGAACTCAGCAGAACATAAACACATAGCATGAATTACGGCACAGGCCAGCCAGGCGTGCAGAAATGATAAACATTCAGCCATTCAAAAGGGGCGGGGGAAATTCTCCCTACAGCCACACGAAGGCCGGCGTTCAAGTGCGCAGACCTCCGGCAACTGGTAATTGACATTTACGAACATTATTTATTTATTTTAAAACTATTGAATCATCTTTTGCACTAATTTTAGGGTGGAATCTCTTGAGGAGGTTTGGGGGCAACTATGTATGCCAAAAATTTGCCGGTCAAGGTCGGATTTTTTTTTTAAAAGTTTTTTTTCAGCGGCCGCAAAAAGATGATTTCATTCAAGTTAATCAGGTTAATCCGGTTTATTTATGCACGATTTTGTAGTACAAAACTCACGATTTTTTACGCGAGAGAAAATTTAAAAAGCCACACAGAAACCTCGTTACATAGTGGGAAAACGCTATAGTTTCGCCAGCAGATTTTTTTAAAGCTACTGGCACAGCATATGTGACGCCCGTCTTATTAGGGTTAAAGCAAATAGGGAGTGATTCACGTCAGAAATAGATGAGGCTTATGACAGTCATAGCAGCAGTACTCAGAGGTGCTCTACTTAACTATCGCAGCTTTCAAGGAAAAATTACTATACGGCCATCTGCCAGTGGAAATCCGAGAAAAAAATAATTCCCTTGAAAATGACCTAAAAAGACATTAAATCTCTTCTTCTGAGGTTATTAATATTCTTTCCCACGTTCAGTCACCCACTATAAATATGTGTCTGGAAGGATGCCGAGTGTGTATTATGGATTGGAATGTTGCGCATATTTGGGCGACATTTTGGTATGTCTTCACGTCAAAGAGGAAAGTCAGCTGTATTTTTTCGGAACCTCTGTGCAAATTTCATAAAGTATAAGAACACTAGAAAAATCTTGATAGCAAAAAAAAACCAATACCACCGTTCGATTTGATTTCTCAGACCGAACTAAATATAGAAACGACAGTAAAATATCCTTCCAGATCAACACAAAACAATTTGTCAGTCAACAAAATAAATTTTGTTGCCTAGTGTAATTTTAGCATATTTTGAGTCATTGACATGAATTTCCTTGTGTTTTCCCTGTCTACCAGCTAATTTCCAATTTCCCTGTGTTTTCCCTGTGTTCCCTGTTTTCCCTGACTGCTGGTCACCCTGTTGGAAATTAAGAGCGTTCTCACCAGCTTCCACTTCATCTGCACACTCTGAGAGCTGTGTTTTTTCAAGCTTGTTTGGTCTCGGCAGGATGGTGTGGATGGCCTACCCCTCGGTGTAAACCTGATTCAGGTCTGATACCCCAACTGTGTCTGGCAACTGTACCTAATTGGATAAGTTGTTTCGAAAACAACAAGTTCATAGGACCGTACCATATTGATTTACAAAGTATGTTTTTTGCCATAAACACTGCCCTTACAGGTCGGCAGATAGGCACACATTATCGATAGAATCATCCTGGAGTTGAATGAACAGGAGCCATGGGTGTCCAGGCCATCTAAGAACCAGGTTTTGGAGGACACCTGCAAGCAGTTGACAGGGAGTGGGTGTACTGCCCCTCCAAATCATGGTTTCTGGAGGGCCTGGAGAGGTTTCCACACCCATGACTCCTGTTCATTCAGCTCCAGGAGGATTCTATCGATAATGCGTGCCTATCTGCCAACCTATAAAGGCACTGTATTTGTGGCAAAAAAAAATAATTGTAAATCAATATGGTACGGTCCTATGGACTTATGTGGTTTTCGAAACAATTGATCCAATTACATACAGTATAGATGACAAATCTAAGTAGTGTAGTGGTTAAGGCCATAGTTCATCTTTCATTCATTCATTCATTTCACTCACGGCATATTCCCATCAAGATAGGATTACCAGCCATGACCAGGCCATAGTGTATTATAAATTTTAAAGTAAGAGTACCTCAGTCCGACATCTCTTGTTAATTGGGGAGGTAGCTTAGTTCCCCCAAGCCCTCACCATGGGCATTAGGTACTTCACTAGTGTGTAATCTAGTGGTCAACAACCTGATCAATAATAATAATAATAATAATAATAATAATAATAATAATATAATAATAATAATAATAATAATAATAATAATAATAATAATAATAATCCAGTAAGTACCCAATTTAAACCGTTTCGCATTAAACGCTGGTTTGAATTTTTTCCAGTGGAAAATTGTGAAAAATATGACGATAACAACACAATCTGAACATAAACACATCACTGCAACACTTCTGAGTCCAAACACACAACTGTAAAGGCTCCTCTTTTGTTTTTCCTGGTGCTTTGTGGCAGGTTCTATCGATATACAGGGTGACGGGAAACTCGCGCCCAATCGCCAGGTAGACTGCTAGTACTCGCAAAACTAATATAGGGATGTGCAATTAGTTTTGGGCGTTGATGCGTAGTTGCTGCGAACAGTGCCTTTAAAGTGTAGAGGGCTGGATGGTAAAATATTAGGTAAAAATGACAAGTGCACGGGTGTCGTACCCGGATTCTTACTTTGACAGGATTTGATCACCTATTGCACATGGATGATGTGTTCCAGACCCAAGGCTGGATTGTTCGGAGGCTCTCGAGCTGCCTTTTGCTTCTTTGAAACTGGCAGAATGGATGTGACGTCACGAAACTTTGACGGAGCCATACACATTAACTATGCAATGGCGCCCAAAACTAATTGCACATCCCTATATTAGTTTTACGAGTACTACAAGTTTACCTGGTGATTGGGCGCGAGTTTCCTTTCACCCTGTATACAGTACCATATTGTTGGTCTCGGCACTCCCCAAAGTACTCTAGCCATTGTTAAATACCCAACGTGTGCTGCAGTTCTTGCCAAAATAAGGAAAGGAGCCCTCAGAACCCGATAGCCCTCAACCTGGAGCCTCCCATGAATCGATGTTTCAAATATTTGGCATTAAAGACAGCAATATTAGTACTGCCTATGAAATTTGTTTGGAAATTTTGGAACCTCTCTCATTTACTTACATTATAATTTTGTCTCGTTTTACACCGATTCACTTTATGCCGCATTTTGCTGGAACCTATTAACAGCGTAAAATGGGTACTTCCTGTACTGTACCCATTGTTACAATACACTACACGTATTGCAGTTCTTGCCAAAGAAGGGAAAGAAACCCTCAGAACTTGCTGACCCTCAATTTTGAACCTCCCGTTAAACATGTGTATTTAATGTTTGAAATACTTGAGCAATAAAAACAACAATAGAGGTTGAGAATCCTTTTCCGAAATGCTTGGGACCGGAGGTGTTTTGGATTTTTGATTTTTTAAGGTTTTAGGAATATTTGTATATTTGCATCTTTGGGATGGGACCTAAGCCTAACCACAATATCCATTTACATTTCATGATAGATATTATATGTAAACCCTGAGAGTAGATCTTTATCAACTTTAAATCATTTTGTGTACAGACGCAGGCAATGACACTAGTCATGTTACACTCACATGGAATTTTCCATATGTGGCGCCCATCATGTCAGCACTCAAATAACTTTCAGATTTTGGAGGCTTTTGGAATATTGGATCAAGGATTCCTGGTCACCATCTGGATGTCACCTCATTACCATGCCCTCTCAGTAAGGATTTAATTGATACAGCCATATCCTGGAGGAGCTCTGTTACATTATCATATTGCTCCTACTCTCTCCCTCTGCCCTCATCCTGTCACTTCATTCTTGCCTCATCATCACCTGCTATTTCCATCCCCAAGACTATTGGCATCCGGAGTTTCGACTCAGGGTCAAAACCCATACATTTTCAGGGCATCCGCCCAATCCTTTGTCACTGGATGCAACCATCCTATATTTAAGCAACCTATTTAACCTCTTCACTACTAGTTCATATGGGATAAGTAATGCTGGTGGTTTCTAATCATTACTTTTTTTACTGGAAGTTTTATGATGCCAGCCAAATTTTTCAGTCACTTTTGTTAAAAAAAGTACCCTTAAGGAGAAACTCATGAGCCATTAGCACAGAAAGGACATATTATCAATCTTATCTCCATAGAGATATTAAGAGATTGTTTCAATATGCTGCCAAAAGGTGAAGCAACATGGATGGTGTAGATGTTTGATGCACAGAGCCACAAACTGCCCGACTCTTACCAGTAATTTGGAGCTGAGAAGACCGTGATGCACTTTCCGTTTTGGGCTACTTCGTAGCCATCAGCCTTAACTTCGTGACTTCGGATCAGAAAATCAAGTTTGTTCAGATTCAGGAACTCCTCTGTTATGTCAGGCCCAAACTGAACACCAACACCCCTCTTGCTGGGAGAACGTCCATTTTGAGGCTGGGGATCCGACCACAACAACTCACACATTACACCCTCATCAGGAGGCTGACGGTTTCTGTCCACACGTCTAATTTCATCCAACGTCACATCGTCACGAGAAAAAAGCCCTCCATGCATCACCTACAAGAGAAAGGATCCATTATTATTATTATTATTTCATTTATTTTGTTTGTTTTTGTTGTTGTTGTTGTTGTTGTTGTTATTATTATTACTGTTCTTGTTCTTGTTGCTTGAATGTTCTATTTTATTCAATCAATACACAGCTTATGGGTGTTGAAGGTGGGAGGAAAGGGGATAACCAAACCAACATAACCAGGGGCAGCACTCATCAAAACTCTTTCCACATGAGAATATCCACTCCCCAACTCAGAAAACCAACTCTCAACCCAAAAGATGGGTATGACTGTGGTTATATGCCCAGTGCCACAGGCCGGCTCTGGTGATCTGGTGGTTAGCGCGCTCCCCTCTAGTCCCAAGGTTGTGGGTTCGAACCCGGCCGAGGTCGGTGACTTTTCTCCGGGTGGTAGAAAAGTGAGAGTGCGCCTTCCTTCGGAGGGGAAGTAAAGCCTCAGTCCCATGTGCTTGTGACATTTCGCGAGTGCACGTTAAAGATCCCCAGAGTGGCCAAATTTCCAGGAGGACGACCACCCCCTGGCGTATGTGTTTAGCCTTAGCAGCAGAAATAGGCCGACGTTAAGCCCCCACTAAAGTGCAACAGTGTCCTCATATACCTACTGTACTAACTGTGAGTTATAAAAGCATGGGCACAGGTTTCTGATTTCAAAATACCCACAGTGACTTTAGCTCTAATGCACATATTCTCCTAAGGGCCACAGATATGCCTGTGCCACTGATAGACCAAACGTCTGACACACCAGCCATAAAACTTCCTCTGTAACCGGGGAAGAATTCCCCTAGCAGCAGTGTCCAATGCAAGTGTATCAAACATTTGTTCCACTGGTAAGACAGGCTGTGTTAGAGTAGTATTGGGGAATGCACTTTAATAATCCATGCATTCCAAGACTCATCATCCCTGTCCTGCATGCCACTCACCCTAATGGCTGTTGAAACAAATAAAACATGCGGGAGGGTATTTTTCATATCCTCTGATTTTTGTGCCATTCTGCCGTCAACGAAATGACCCACTGCTTAATGAAACTTGTTGGTATTTTTAGCATATCTTTCCCTCTGCACTTTTAGACTTTTTCACATCAAAAAATGTCTTACAGAACGGCTCTGCCTGTCTGTCTGTCCATCTGTCTGTGGATAGGTATCAGGGACTACACCACAAGAGATAGTGACAAACAGGTTTTGGATTCGGATTCAGTGGACACGAAATAGGTTTCATGGTCAACTTCCGGTGACCAGACACTTCTGATTAACCAGGTTCATTCTATCCACCAAGGTCAAGTCTACAGGCTGGTGTCCTTCAGTTTTTTTGCCATGAAAAATGAGACAGACAACATTCTATGTCATTGTTGTCCAATTTGAATTTCCTTGGCAATGAGAAAATGACTACTCAAATCACGCTCAAGTGATTTGCCAATCCTGTTTCATAACCACATCTGCATATTATTGACAGGCACACAAGGGAGGCGAAGTGGCGCTGTGGTAACATACGCGCCCACGGATGTTAAGGTCCCGGGTTCAATCGCAGCCTGGGGACACCCCCTTCATCTTGTGCAGAGTTAGGTCGCCTATGGCTTCATCTTGGGTGGAATCTCCATAGACATATCCACCCGGGGGAGTTCACAAAATGTACCCATACAAGACAGCGCACTTGCACTTTGCACATCCCCTCCTGTCATCCTGCCTGTGGGCCCGGGTGCTTCAAATAATTGGCTCCATGTACATAATGGTTCAATAAAGGTTCTGTGCGATATACCCCCACCGGGGGTGAAAGCACTTACCCAGGATTATTATTATTATTGACAGGCTCACTTTCATCTCAATAAGTGTTGTAAATATTTTGCAAAAATGAAGTGGCCATGGCAAGTTATCTGGCAACCCCACATCGCATTTACGATACAGGTTGATTGGAATGGGTCCCAAAATTGTTTTCGGTTCAAAATCACTTTGGTCCAATTTCGTGACAAAGAAAAATTTGTGCCAGTGGAAACAGACCTTAGGGGGCCGTTCATAAATCACGTGACACTTTTTTGGGTCATTTTCGACCCCCCCCCCCCCTCCCCGCCCATTTGTCACGTGATATTTTTTGATCCTATTGAGACTGCATCCGTACTTGACAATGCTATATTGCAAGACATAAACGGTGGTATATTGCAAGAGACGAACACTAAGACCCAAGAGGCAGTGCGGGCATTGAATTTTAATAATTAAATTCGATTATCTCCATCTCGTAGCCGAAAGCTAAAAAAATCAACTAGAGTGAAATCGTCTTAAAAATGTCTCATATATTAAAGGAACTAGATCCAAAAGGAAGTGCGCCCCGGCTCCATTTTCACCATGTATAACCTCCTGAGACCTGATGTCCAATATATTGGACATCAGCAAAAAAAAAAAGGGCGTTAACTGAAATTGACGCCAATTATTATTTTTTTTGCTGATGTCCAATATATTGGACATCAGGTCTCAGGAGGATACGGGTGAATAGTGAAAAAACCTGCAATTCGTGTCCCAGCTAATTTCTGGACTTAATATAACATTTGAATACCAGATAACATACTAAGAAATAACATTGCAACTTGCGGAATACAGGGCACATAACAAATATGTAATGAGAGAATTATTTAATGTTTTTCCTTAGGCCAGAGAGCATGACAAGTCACGTCTGTGGCTTGTTCCAACCTTCACTTTGTAGTTTTGTCAATTTTCATGCAAGGCATAAGATATCCTTTCACTTTTTATATTAAGAGTAATGGAGAAAGACAAGCAGTTTGGTGGAGTGGATAAGGTGTTCGACTGCTAATCGGGAGGGTTCGAGTCCTGGGGGCCCGCAATCCTAACTGTGGTTTTCTGTGGTTTCCCACGGTCCTCCCAGGAGAATTCCGGGATTGCTTCCTAAATAATAGGCCACAGCCGCTTCCTTCCGTCCCTATCCTATCCCAAAAAGCGAAGTAAAAATGAAAGCAAAGAGTTCCAGTCAAAACAAAATTGGGATGAACTCCCCCCCGAAAGAGCCGCCGGCTGATAACGGGGTATGAATTATTATTATTAAGAGTAATGGAGAAAGGAATACTGAAGGTAAAGGCTAGTGCATTCTTTGTCCTGAAGTTCCAAATTGCATCGATTTTATTGCAAGAGGAATTTTGTTCCAAGGTTTCTAGTCACATCCGTGGACAAAAACAAAAACTTATAAAACCATCCAGGAAGCAGCAATGTGCAGGATTTTTGTCTTTTTGCTTGCTGATGCAGCCTTATTGAGATGCTGAATCAAAAACCTGTTCTTTGGTTGATTGAAGGCATGTAATTCTGCTCTAAACGTCAGATTTAGTGAAGTGTCAAGATCAGTGCGTCACATCTGTGGCACCTGGTAAATGTAGGCAAGCAGTTCAAATTTCAATTTTTGCTCAAGTACTTGTGCTATTAGGTACAAGAGCATACTCATTTGAACTAAAAGTTTGTAACCTAAACTTATTACCACATTTTATGTGGAATAAACAGAGTTCGTCAAGTCCGTGGACACTACCCATCCACAGGTGCCCCTAGGCTGAGTCAGATGTTCAAGGGCATGATTTTAATAACCTATTTGAATGTTTTGGACCATCCTTACCATGTTTCTAATGCACTCATAGCTGTACACTACTTACTGTCAGATGTAAGCATACGGATAGGTCTGGAGCAGCCCCCGGACACTTATACAACATTCTGGTGTTATCGCCTGCCGAGGCATTGTGCAGGGGGTGGGTGGGAGTGACCAGACCTTACTTTCTATGACCGTGGTCTGGAGTATACTTTGAATTTCCCCATTTCTGGTTTCATTGCATTTGAAGCGATTTGAAGTATTACTTACATTTATATTGCAAACTGTGCTAGCCACTTGGTTCAGTTCTACACCCTGTGCCACACTTAGTTCATCAAGGTCAAGTATATATTTTTTTTTGTTGTTGTTTGTTATACCCCGTGATTGGGTCCTAGGCCCTCTTAGAGGAGTGGGAAACCACAATCGGTGCAGGGGACAGGGTAGGGATAATGAAGGGGGGACACTGGTGCATGTGCAATGTCTCAGGGTGGGGGTTGTGTGCAGTCCCTCAGGGGGCCCGTTCGCCAAGATGACCCCCATAGATGCGAGTCAGAAACCCCCCATGGACACCCACCTCCTCCAGGGCAGGGCAAGGAAGGAAGTGGCTGTGGCCTATTTTACGGTACGATCCCGGAATTTTTCCTGGGGCAACCTTGGGAAACCACAGAAAACCAAGGTCAGGACCGCCAGCCTCCAGGATTCGAACCCAGGATCTCCCGATTAGCAGTCGGACACCATATCCACTCCACCACTATTGCTTCGGTAAGTAGACTGTATTTTTAACTGTGTGTATACAGCTGTAGATAGGCCTACATAATTTTTATGTTATAAAAAAAGGTTTAATATAAGTCTACAATCTCATCTGTTATTTTTGTGGGAACACCAGAGGTAATAACTATTTTTATTTAAAAAAATGTTTTTTTAAAGGACATTTCATTAATTTTTTTTGGAAATGAAATTGCACCTTTTTTCACTATTGAGCCATAAATGTCGCGTGATATACTGTATGCTCAGACACTCCCCCTCCCCCAATGTGATCAACAGTGAATCTGAGGCATACCCCCCCTAGCATCATATGATTTATGGACGGCCCCTTACTGTATAAAATTTCATCCCCCAAATAATTTTTTTTTCAAACTGTTTACCAAGATTTTCTTGTTCAGGCAGTGAGCAAGAGGTAGCCAGTTGTACACCTCAGTAAAGAGGTCAGCCATCTGGGATGTGTACTTAGCCTTCACTTCACCTTCAAAGCCGTACATTTGGTTCATGGTTTGACTCTCGTGATTCCCTGAAAAGTAAATTGAGAATGCTTGTAGCTTACTGTATTCTTATACATTAATCCGTGCAATAACTTCAGAAATGTGACACATGACTTACCTCTTGACATAAAGAAATGGTTAGGGTACAAGAGTTTAAAGCCAAACAAAACAAATATGCACTCCACAGAAAAAGAGCCTCGATCCACAAAATCGCCGTTGAAGAGCTGCATGTTCAGAGTTAAGGTACAGATCTGGGTAAGCTTTTCATGCTTCACATTGTTCGGCTGATTTCAAAAGGATACATATGGATTCTCCTCTGAGGGAAGGCCATTGAGATCAAAGACGTGCATCAGGTCATAATACTGGCCGTGTATGTCCCCACACACTGTAAACTTTTGGTTGTCTGCAATATCCACATCAATTAAGCTAGGCTGCATAGTAAAGAACTCCTTTACATCTATCAGCATCTGTTGAAAAATATTCAAAGCAGTTATATGATGTATACCAGAAAGCAGCTCAACATACTATACCAATCCCAACCTTATATGCATATTTCCTATGCAACCTCTTTTGGTACTTGAATGCCTGCATCAACTCAAGCATGAAACTCAAAGTTACACGGTTGTCTTCTAGCACTGGGCCATCGTAGTCTTCTTCTATGCCTGCAGAATAACCATAAATGGTGAGATACCTAACAAGCTGTTCAAGTCCTCCTAACCATAAATTGAACTGTGTAAATCAAAACCACACACTGTTACATTCTGCAGATAAATGAAACTCACCTTCATGGAACGGAGCATATAATAATGATAATACAGATTGCATGTCAGGAATTGGTATTGACATAAAGATATGGTGAAACTGTCAACATACGTTGAACGACTGAATGGCCAGTGGAAGTGAAAAATTAGCGAGCGGCGAAGACAATTGTATCTTTCAACAATGAATGACGTCGTTGAGGGGGGCCGCATCTCGGACATCATTGTTGAAAGATACAATTGTCTTCGCCGCTCGCTAGTTTTTCACTTCCAGCAACTTCTGAACAACTCCCACCACAAATGCACACTATAGTATTACTTGATGTGTCGGTTATGAACAAACTGGCCCGAGAGGTTTTGAAGGTAAGTTAACACATTATCGTGGTTTCCAGCGAGGTTTGAAAATTATTTCTCTTTAGCCACATATCCCATACGATTATTTTGGGAGAATTTTTTAAAGCATAAAACATATATCTGACTCAGTGGAATATACTACCATACCAAGTCATTGGATCAGATGGCATTTCCATTTATGCATTTATTGATTTATCATGGTCAGAATGGGCCCAATGTAGGTGGGATACTCTACATCAACTCCACATGATATACAACACTGCGAATTACATGTCTTACAGAGCATATTCATTCACGATGATTTGGAAAGAAAGGGAACAAGTTTTTAAGTTATATATCCGACGAGAGGAAACTAAGCAAGGCAATGGGATTGGATGACACTTTCATTTACGATATGTTTTAAGACATGAATAATGCGCACTTGTTTGAGTGGGAAGGAGCCAGAGCAGCCAAGACTATCTGGTTATAATTAGATTCATCCATTCCCAATCACGGCATTGTCCAATGCAGGAGGTAGCCAGCAACAACAAGAGGCCCGCACAACAAGAGGTTAGAAACAACGGTGGGATAGATGGTGGACATAAATGAAGGTCAGGAGGCATAAATTATGCACTTACAATAATTCTCAAACGATAAAATAAGCTGCCATGACGAGAGTCAACAAAAGAAGAGTAATCAGGTGGCACATCCACTTCTCAGCCTCTCGGGCCAGTAACATTGGAGTTGGTTCATAACCGACACATCAAGTAATACAATAATGTGCATTCGTGGTGGAGTTGTTCGGAAGTCTTTGCTGGAAGTGAAAAACTAGCGAAGACAATAATTGTATTTTTCAACAATGATGTCCAAGATACGGCCTACCTCAATGACGTTATTCACGCGGGACTTGAACATCGCGATCAGACCAGGTCGGATCATGGTTTTCATTGTTGTTAATATTGTCGAGTCAAAAATGAACACCTACATCCAATCAGATTGTTTAGCAGTGTGAATTATCATTATCATTATTATTATTATTATTATTATTATTATTATTATTATAATTTGATACCCCATTATCAGCCTACGGGCCTTCCTAGGGGAGGATTTCTCCCAATTTTTTGTCTGGAACTCTTCCATTTTTTACTATTTTCTCATCATCGAAATGAAGCAGGGAAAGGGAAGGAAGGAAGCGGCTGTGGCCTATATTACGGTAACAACCCCGGAATTATCCTGCAAGGACCATGGGAAACCACAGAAAACCATGGTCAGGGTCGCCGGCCTCCGGGATTCGAACCCAGGACCTCCCGATTAGCAGTCGGACACCCTATCCACTCCACCACTACTGCTTCGGTTTATTATTATTATTATTATTATTATTATTATTATTATTATTATTATTATTATCATCATCATCATCATCATCATCACCATCCTTCGTCCCATGCACAGTGACAGGTTTTGGTCTGGTGGTGCCAACAACTCAGCAATGAGATGGTCCGGACTCGATCGTGGGACGGGCAGCTCCTCTGGGTGTCGTCCCAATGGTCGAGTCTTGACCCTATGACGGCTTGGCTTCGATTCGGAAGTGAACTGGTGGTCCGCCCCTGACGGACCATGATGAAAAGGACTTATGATATAGGCCCTATGTGGGGCCCGGGGTTTAAGGACCTACATGGTCTGGAATAACCCCGTTAATATCTGACTAAGGTCCTCCTGCCTTGCCCGTCCTTTGTTGGTGGACGTCACCTGGGACACCGCCGAAGTCAACAACCCAGCATAGCCTGTCCTGTCGGCCCCTTTTATTATCTGCGAGTACCTGACCAGGCTTCAGATTTTTTTTTGTAGGCTATATGTATTTGGTCATAAGAGGATATTGAGGACCTCCTCCTCAATATCCGCTGGCAACCCCATATCTGTTTGGGAAATGCCATGAAGATAAAGAAGAAGATCATCGTCATCATCATCATCATTATTCATGCATCGTCATCGCATGGAATGCTGCATCAATATCATCAATATCATCATCATCATCATCATCATTATTCATGCATCGTCGTCGCATGGAATACTGCATCGATAAAAGAATGACCTGACAACTGACACATTTACAGCGCGGCCAATGCACATCACAGATAATTGTGTGAAATCGTAATGATACACAAATTTCGAGTCTGAAAAATGCCCATGACCTTGCGCTTATTAGCCGACGAAGCCCAAATAATCTGTCTCTCTTTCCCATTTAACCATCCGGACACATATGACTCCCCCCTCTCATCTGGCCTCCCTCCTTCGCATGCTCTCCCCATCCCCAGCCCCACCCTCCCACCCTCGGCTCCCGATGCGCCTCTAAGTGGCAGGGATCATCACCATTACGTCAGTTTCTCGCAGCTGCCGATGGGCGGCGCTATATACTAATTACCTCTGGACAATACATTTGGCGGCCATAGTACATAGAGTAAATGCATTCTATACCAAGACAAGAAGTAAGAAATTTATGTTCAGATGTAATTTTTCTCATGATTTGGATTCAGGCCAGTCCCACCAAACAAGGCTGAATTCATATTTTCCTATTTTGTGTGGCTCCCCTAAAGGCTCCATAAAAAATCCAGTGCACCCCATCTTGACCATTTACAAGTGCACCCACAAATAATATTGCGATAATTAATCCAGGACCTGGATCCATTCCTGTTCTGGCTGCTATTTACTTGATTCTAGCAAGAGCCTTCCAATTAACTTTCTAAGGATATGCATCAACACATCTCTATACAGTATCACCTGTCAGTTACCCTGTGAGATACGCACCCATACTCTCCCAATGGATTGTTTCAGAAACGTTCTTCTTCACCTCATCAACTGCAATGGCCTTTTCGAAAGCTAATTTCTTGACTATCTTGCTGCATTCTAGGTATTTGGCCTTTGCATCCTTGTCACTGGGCCTGGCTTTGGTCACCTGCAATTGGAAATGAGCATAAAACGCCACTTATTGACATGGTATGCATCACCTTACTGTTTCTAGGTCCTTGAGAGCCAGCTTAAACTTCCCTAGGGCCATGTTGGCTCCTGCTCGTCTATAAAAGCCCTTCACGTAGAACGGGTCTAGCTGGATAGCAGTGGTGGCATCACTCAATGCGTACCCAAAGCTTTCTTGTCGCAAGTAAGCAAAACTGCGATTACCATAGTAAGTAGCCACAGTGGGATTTAGGGCAATTGCAGAGGTGTATAACTCCACAGCACCTTCATAGTCTCGTTCTGCAAGTGTAAACATCAATCGAACACTTGATAACCAGGGTAGAAGACTCCCGAACAAGTTTACCTTTAAATCGCAGGTTAGCTTGCTCCTTCAGTTGTTCGGCAACAACCACGTTACGCTCATCGAGTTTTCCTTCCATGGCTACTTGAGACACAGGGGCCGTTGGCTCCTCAGGCCCTGAACCGACAACAGAACACAACGGCTCAGGTCGTGTCTGTAGCACCCGTGGCCACGGCCTGCACACTTGCCTGTACCAACATGGCCGCCCAAAAACAACAGCCAAACGGAAGGAGTGGAAGACTGATTATAATATCAACTCTATATGAAAGCGCCCTGTCCCCACGAGGCACCACTGCACATGTCACCGACCGTCACCGGCGCACACAAAAAAAGTGAAGTTACTCCATGTCCATGGTGGCCTCGACCGTGGCCTCAATTGCTTTCCGCCAGAAGCGGCCTTCTCTTTTACTGCCGAGTGCGTGGTCGAGCGGTTGGAGTTGGTGGACACATTGTTTTGATCACGGGTTTGATTCTGTAAATAGTACAGTAGAACCCCGATTATCCGTCACCCATGGGACTGGGGCATGGTCGGATAACAGAAAAGGACGGATAATCAGAGGAGCAAAGAAAACCTGGAAATACAACAAAAATCAAAATCATGAAATAATGTAGGCCTACAATATTACAGTTTTTTAAGAAATAGTGAGGTATTTTTCTTTTATGTATGCACTCTGCTGTTTAAAATTTAACTAAGGCAATACAAAACAAGAAATGCTTAGTAGGCCTACATTAAAATATTTGATGAGAAAACAGACTTATTGCTGATGTTAGACAGTCGGATAATCCAAGGTCAGATAATTAGGGTTCTACAAAGAACTCTTGGTTCTACTATGTAAGCTCTGTAACAAGTTGAAGAGTTTAAGGCAGCGGAATGCAGCATTTCAGTGCAGCTTGCTTTCAGGCAAAGTGTGAGAGAATCTCGAAACAATGAGATTTTTGAGAATGAGTAGGCTACCATAGATCTCCATGCTCTAAGGTCTATGTAGGCTACTTGACAGTCTGAAAGAGTGGAAGTTAACACAAGTTTCAAGTCCTGTCGGAGCTGTGGTCAGAGTTGCGACTTTTGCCAGAAGTACAGCATTTGTGTCGTCGAAGGCTTAACCAAGACACACTTGAACACCGGTTTGGCATAATTCGTGGGAATATAGGGACTCCACATGCTGGCTGAGCCAGGGCGACTTGGGAGTGACAAGGAGGACAAGGCAAGAGTATAGGTAAAGACCCTGAAAAAATGAGTGTTGTAGATAACCTCTTCACAGGACAAAGCCATGCTGATTGTGTGTCATATATGTTCATATACAGTACAGTATAAGTGAGGGCGGATGAAAATGTACATATATTTGCCTGTACTTTTTGCTGCAGTAACACAATGAAATTACTTCCTTTCATGATAAAAATAAATATTATGACATTACTGTAACAGTTCATAACCAGCATATAATACTACCCATATTACTGTATTACCTCACTTAAAGCTGCACGCCGGTATAAAAGGAGGTCGACCAGCATGTCGGTATAACCTGGGGGTGTCCGGCATGCCGCAATACCTGAGGTACATTTCCCTAATTTTGATCCTTGCCAAGGGTGGGGCAAAAGTCATGGGCGGATAAAAACAACGCCGCATGGCATAAGTAACGAACGTTTATTTTTTTTTTAAATTACACTACACAGAGAAAGATATGCCATTTATGGATCAAGGTCCAAAAAAGTCACTTCTTGAAAACAACACCAGATAGATGTCCACCTTTGCGGGCAACACATTCCTCCAAGCGCCAGACAAAACCCTTCGTAACACGCTCCAGCATGTCCAGGGGAATGTTTCTCACGGCATGTCTTATCTGATCCTTAAGATCAGCCAATGACTGAGGACGTGTGGTGAACACCAAACTCTTCAGGTACCCCCACAAGAAGTCGGGGGTGGTCAAATCCGGCGGCCGCGGCGGCCATGGAATGTCCCCAAATCTCGAAATGACCCGCCCGGGAAACACTTGACTTTTAATTTGTTTGGTGTTCACCCCTCGCACTCAGTCATTGGCTGATCTTAAGAATCAGATAAGACACGACGTGAGAAACATTCCCCCGGACATGCTGGAGCGCGTTATGAAGGGTTTCGACCAGCACTTGGAGGAATGTGCAAAGATTGCATCTTTTTGGACCTTGATCCATAAATGGCATATCTTTCTCTGTGTAGTGTAATTTTTATCCGCCCATGACTTTTGCCCCACCCTGTATATACAGTATATATTATACAGGGTGTTTATTGTAACTCTGCAAAGACTTTCAGGGGCAATAGAGGGGACCAATACAAGTATTTTTGACATAGGAACCCGTGTCCGGAAACG
>JYFJ02005443.1:0-25057 GCA_000934665.2 Catajapyx aquilonaris
TTTGTTTTTTGTGATTGCACCTAACATTATTGGTGGTTCTTACAGGTTATTACACAGGGTGTATCGCAATGCAGGAATGAGAGCGATCCTCTGCGTACAACTGATGATCCCGACTCTTCCCGCATTTCCAGCATTTTATAATAATTTTATAATAATTGCAGAGAGATTGATGCTTGGAGCTGGATGTACGACTGATTTGTTTTGTACATTTTAAAATTATTTCAAGCTTTGTCGTTGTCAACGCCATGGCAACCGTTGTCGTGACATAGGTTGCTGTGGAGTGTGGACTAACCAAGAAACTTTTTCAAACTTTTACGCCTGTCAGACTAACGTAAGCATATTATAAGATTAGCATCGTTGACATCATAGGAAACAGCTGGTTGCCATGGACAGACAAACAAACAAACTTTTCCCATATTATAGTATGTGTCAGACTGTCATGTAATAATAAGATAATAGCATCAGGTGTCCATGGCAAACCATTGTCGTGTAAACCTGTTGCCATGGACAAACAAGCAAACTAACTTTTCCAAACTGTTATGCATGTAGAGACTAGACGTAAGCATGCAATATCAGCATTGAGGGGGACACTGTGGCGGAGTGGTTAGCGCCGCAGCCTTCCACCGAGTTCGATCTCCACCGTCCTTCATAGAGGAAATTCCTTCATAATTATCTTTGCTGGTGTCAACCTACAATATAATTAAGTGTGATTACTTCTCACCTCAAGAGGAAATTTTTGTCTTAATTACAGGTCGACTGGGTTCATATGGAACATTGCAAGGTGCTTTACTCCAGTGCATCAATGCAGATTTTTATTCTGCATTTTGTACTGTACTGCAACTGTTATTGCCAAATCTACAAAATGGTATTCGGGAAATAAAGCTTGAAAGAGTGTTGTAAGGAAATTTTAAAATTAATGTTACACAAAGGTTTCACTTAAAATTTTATTTCCAGTACTTTTTTTAAACTGTGAAAATGAACATTAAAAACGTGACATTCGAAGTTTGAAAATTAATTTAAAGGCTACAATTTTTTTTTCCTTCAAAAATTTAAAAAGAAGCATCAAAAATATTAAATTCGAAATTTGAAAAAATTAACATAGCCCATGACCCCAGGTCACTTTACAATTCACAGCCTACAAAGTCCTTTATTTATTAAAGTGACAAGGCGAAACAATGACAAGTTGTATATTTATAGTAATTGCTTGCACATCACATTAATAATAATTAACTTGCTGTAACAGGACAGGTTATTGTGCATCTTGCTTAACAATCAATCACCAATCCTGTCATGTCCCCATTGAATCACATTTTCACACACTCTAGAAAATAGACTGTGCAGCCAGTGACAGTATCACAGAATTACACACCTTGATGACCACAAGTTTTCCTAAAACAAGTGTCATTCCACTGGAGAAAACAGAAACCATCCAGCTTACAATTTTAATCCCGGCGACCGTCAATTCCGGATTGTGACAGCCCTGCACCAATCATGCCTTGAAAGTTCGCACGACTCTCACGACAACCCGCCTGCAAATTGGGCAAGTGGTCATTTTCTTCCCGCAAGTCAGACACGTCACAAGGTGTCCGCACTCCAGCAGCACACAGTCCACTGGGGCTGCCATGCAGATCTTGCAGGCCTCTTCGTCCGGCAGGGGGTCCAAGGCTTCTGTGGCCATCATCTGCTCGGCAGGCTGAAGAGGAAGTGCACATTTATTACACATTTACACCACTTAATCTCTATTTCCCAGCACACATGTAGCAAGATAATGAAGGTCACTTTTCCTTCAAACCTGAGATTTTGTGAATATTCCCACTGACTGAAACCGAACTGGTTGGGCCAAATGGTCAAGGCTTCCGCATATAAATCTATACCTTCAAAAGCTTGGTGCAAGCATCAGATCTTGCAAGGGCAAGGGGTGTCCTCCCACGGTTGTCTCTGGCGTACTTGTCTGCTCCCTTAGACAGAAGGAAGCCAACTAGTTTGGGTTGGCAGCAATACGCTGCGTAGTGGAGTGGGGTCCAATCATCCCTTCCCTTGTCATCCCGCCCTGCCCCTTTCTCCAGGAGTAACTCCACAGTCTTGAAGTAGCCTCTCATGGAAGCATTGTGGATGGGCTGGTTCCCAAGCTTGTCCTTTGCCCTCACTTGTGCCCCTGCCCTGATCAGGAACCGGCACGTCCTCAGCTGTCCCCTCAATGCTGCCCAGTGGAGGGCTGTTCCGCCCCCACTGTCTGCCTGTTCGAGCGGCCACCCTCCACGCACCAGGAAGGCAACCACCTCATCTCTTCCTTCCTCCGCAGCATGGTGGAGTCCACTCTTTTCTAAATCACCATCCACTCCTACCCACCCTTCAACTCCGCCCCCTCCCTCCGCCACCATCCTCTTCACCTCTTCCAGTCTGCCTCTCCCGCATGCCTTCACAAACATTGACTCTGTCTGTCAGAGTAGAAGAAGACCAGTGTTAATGCATCATTAATTTTTATAAATAAATCAATAAATCGAGGCATTGACAATCACGGGAAAGGTCGCAAGTCACAAAAAGACATTTTGACAGGGCTAGGAAAAGGAACAGATTCGAGAGAACACCATGAAGGTGTGTTTACATGTAAGTGATTTGACGATCAAAGTCTTCGCCAAGGCTGAAATTAACAATCGATTTTTTGCCTCAAACAATATTGGCTACTTGGCGGTCACTCCGCCTCGGCGAAGACTTCCCTCATCAAATCGCCCACATGTAAAGGCACCTTGAAGCAGATTTTAATACACAAAGGCTTATTGTTATCGTTGGAAATTGTTTCAAAAAAAGCCGGGTAATTCCAGGGCAAGATGTCCTTAGGACAACACCCTCCCTTTTTTAAAAATTGATGAAACTTGGCAACATGGTTTCCTGAAAATCAAAATTTTTACCAGTTCTGTTACATCTCAACTACAGTTATTCATAGGAACTGGACTGATAAGGCCCTAATTATCGAAGGATGCTCAAAATAAATACCTCCAGAAGCTTGACGACATCAACACTTCTCCCCTCCTTTGCGAGGTCAAGTGGTGTACTCCCCTCCTCGTCTCTGGCCAACCTGTCCGCTCCCTTGGAGAGGAGGAAGCGAACCACTTCTGGATGGTTGTTCCTTGCTGCATAGTGGAGGGGGGTCCAATTCACAATCCGATCCCTGGTTCCCTTCTCCAGCCCTGCCCCTTTCTCCAAGAGTACCTCCACAACGTGTACGTGGCCTCCCGCGGAAGCGCAGTGGATGGGTTGGTCCCCATTCTTGTTCCTTGCCCCCACCTGAGCTCCTTCCCTGATCAGGATATGGCACGTGGACAGGTGTCCTTCCCATGCTGCCAGGTGGAGGGGTGTCCAGCCCCTATCGTTCCCCTGGTCGACGGACCACCCTTTCCTCAGCAAGTAGGCCACAACTTCATCTCTTCCTCTCCATGCACCCAGGTGGAGTCCACTCTTTCCAAACTGATCCCTCATCCCGATCCACTCCTCAACCCCACCCCCTCCACCTTCCACCATTTCCCTCACCACCTCGAGTCTTCCGTCTTTGCAGGCATCCAGGAAGATCTTCTCCCTCGGCTGTAAATAAGGAACAAGAAGACCACCGATAAGCGTCAGCACCAATCCTTTTCCCTGAATGACTTGCTTCAAGCGCATGAGCCATTGGGTTCAGTGCTGGGCCTTTTATGCGCTGACAGTGTGCAAATCAGAAGGTGGCTGTGCGGACACTCTTGTGGTGCCACCGCTGCTTGTTGCGCTGCACCCACAATAAGTCGGTTGTTGAGATGCTCCTGCAAATGATTTTGAGAAGATATCAGCGTCCACCCAGCCACACCCTTTGTCACCTCAACTTACTTTATCAGAATCTTTCTCCTCGCGTTTTTGATTCTGAAGGACTAATGAGGGAGACACTATAAAGTCTCAACTTGCTAAGGTAATGCAGAAATCAACTAAATCTGCAGTGGGTGCACAAAAAGTCGGTGTGCTACAAAGCAATGCCCCTGTACAAACCATTAATTTCTTTGTACAGAGTACGACAGCATGTTCGGAAATGCCATGAACTAGTTGTTATAATGCCTATACAAGTGGGAAGTAGACACCAAGTAATCGAAAACAGCATATTTTTCCACCAATGGGCCCAGAAATTGTCTGTTATAGCCGAGGTGAGGTGAAAAATGGGTCTGCTATATCCGGAGTAAATATGCACAGGACCTTTTGGAAGTATGCCTGCTGGACTGGTCCTACTGCCATTTTATGGCCTGTGTATCTTCCTACAACAGATCTCGGTTGTAAAACAGACTGAATTCCGCAGTCCATTGAAGTCTGTTATATCCGGAGTCTGCTGTAGTTGGATATCTATGTAAACATGACTGTAACGTTCCTATACTTTACATACATATATGCCTCTTATTGTTTGCTCCCAATTCACCATGAAATACTCGGTTTGTAACCCAAAGCGCCATAAGACGGCCAATGCGATACTTGTGAATGCATAAGAAATTGTTCTGATTCCAGGCTATGTACTCTACAGAGAAATTCTATGCTCTTTCATTTATGTCCTGGTCAATGATCATTAAAACCTAGTCGTGTCCGTGATAAAAAATGTATTTAGGCCTAACCAACATTCCTGATTTGGCCGGCATTTCATGGCCACCGCCGGACAGTGGCAGCCTTTGCTCCATCGTTTTTATAGGGTCCTTTTTTTACTATGGAATCAGTTGACACCGACTAATTTACCATAAGTTCTAGGTTGAAGCCTTATAAAATGACATAATTTGATACTGGACCAATAAAGAAGGAGGTTTTGTCCAGCCCTCATCGTCCCGCACCCAAGCCTTGCAGTGCAATAAAGTCTACCAATATTAGTGTGAACGTATACCCACGAGTGAATAAGTCTGCTGTACAGCCAGTCCTTCCTTCCAGACAATGTCCCGGAGGAGATCAACCAGCTTCGGCCTCTTACAAGTGGAGGAAGCTACTCTTCAGAACGCTTCAGAATCTGTCCCACTCGAAATGGCTTCTCCCCGCTGGGGCAACATACCTGTCTGACTCGATAAGGCTTCTCCCCGGCGGGGCACCTTATGTGTAAATATGGCTTCTCCCCGGCGGGGCACCTTATGTGTAGATAAGGCTTCTCCCCGGCGGGGCACCTTATGTGTAGATAAGGCTTCTCCCCGGCGGGGCACCTTATGTGTAGATAAGGCTTCTCCCCGGCGGGGCACCTTATGTGTAGATAAGGCTTCTTCCCGGTGGGGCACCTTATGCGTAAATATGGCTTCTCCCCGGCGGGGCACCTTATGTGTAGATAAGGCTTCTTCCCGGCGGGGCACCTTATGTGTAAATATGGCTTCTCCCCGGTGGGGCACCTTATGCGTAAATATGGCTTCTCCCCGGCGGGGCACCTTATGTGTAAATATGGCTTCTCCCCGGCGGGGCACATTATGTGTAAATATGGCTTCTCCCCGGTGGGGCACCTTATGCGTAAATATGGCTTCTCCCCGGTGGACACCATATCCATCTGACGATGGCTTCTCCCTGGTTATGTTTACACTTCATATTTACGCGTTGTTTCTGCTGTTGTAGAAGAGGGCTATTCCAACAGCCCGCTGCATTTCCTTATGTTGGGTCAAAAGGTCGCCTCCGCTAGCTTCTTCCCTTGATGCCATGGACAAACGAGCAAGCAGACTTTGTTGTTTTATAATGGCAGAGATTTGTCACAAGTGGTCACAGGTCACATCACAATAACCCATGACCCTTATTGGATGTTCTTTTAGCCTCCCAGGTTACACCAAGAAATGATAGGAGAGTAGGGTCGTTTTCATTGTTTATTAATGTATGTCTTACCCCACGTGAAGTATATGACTCTGACAACACCACAAGTCTCTGTACCTGGGTAATTAGGGCATGAGCGTACCAAGTGAAGTGCCCTAATTACCCAGGTACAGAGACTTGTAGTGCACAGAGAAGAGGGGAAGAGACGCTTGATGCACCAGTACCGAGAAGCTCATTAGTGCGGTTGAAAGCATGTAGGCCTAACGTATGGGAATAAAATAATTCATCTCTCCAGTATTGTCGTGCACTACCTGAATTTTTGGAAATGCACATGACAACAGCTGAAGCTTTGAATATAATTTATGGCACAAATGATATATTAATTACAGGGTTTGGAATTGCCTGTAATTACAGGCAATTCCAAACCCTGTAATTAATAACTTATAACTTATAAGTTACAGCAGCATTCCAGTACAACGAAGGTCTGCAGTGTTGACAAGCTTCAGATGCTGCATAATTATTGAAAAGTAATCGCTGCAACTCAAGGTGGATAAACATCCATCATGTTTTAACGGACACAAAAACATTTGTTCCGATTTCTCACCTTTCTTGTTAAAGTGCTCCATGTGATGGCGACATCTGATGAGGGATCTTTTCCGGCAGCAGTGTGGGACATGTGCTCGGAAAACTAGTGGAAAGGCTGATTAGAAGGAGGAAGTTGAGGGATGTTGACTGGCTTGCAAATCACACGGATGTCAGCTTGAAGCTGTGAAAACTATTGCATGTCACCAGTTCCAAGAAGATTATTTTCCATCTTTTTATTCAAGTTGCAAGCTCATTACAATGCATGGGTCTTGTCAATTTTACGAATAAACTGCTTCATGGGGATTTAGGCCACATCAAGGCCACGTCAGGACAAGACCTTTTGAACTGAGCAATGGCCTGTCTCTTGTTAACACGACCACAACAAACTACTTGAACAGACTTGAGGTTTGGCAGAACTTTGATCAAATCATGGAGGCCATTGTGGGTGATTGCACGGCAACCAGCAAAGGTTAGCTTGGTCAGAGAGGTGCATCTCCCAATGGACCTCAGGCATGCATCATCAAAGTTGTGAGGGCGATAAAGTGTGAATGATTCCAGCCCTCTAGTAATGTTTGGCCAGGAGAACAATTTAGCGGTGACCGACTGGTTCAGGAAGGATGGCCATGCAAGTGTCAGGTGGCGAAGGTTTCCAAGCGAACCAAGTGCGTCAAGGGCTCTGTCGTCTGAGAAGTTGAATGGGAATGTTAGATAGAGATATTCAATCTGTGGAAATTGTGCCACGGTCAGATACGGCTGCAATGTGTTAAACCACCCAACTGCCAGCTTCTTGATTTGCTGGCCAGCAACTGAGGACAGCAGACGGAGTTCTTCTTCTGCAGTTGGTGAATGACTGATGTAGACCTGCTTCAGGTTTGGCCAAATGTAGTTGACAGATCCTGGATTGGCCCACTTTACTCTTCCTTCGGTCCATGATAGCTGCAAACTGGTGAGGTGTGGAGCCACGCACTTGATGTCCAAGACATGGAGGCAGTCAGGTGGATACCTGCACACGTCAATAGAGATGTGCTTCAACTGCCTGCTGTACATCTGGATCATCAGTTTCATTGTTTCTTCTCTCATGAAGGTGCTAAACTTCAGCTGCAGAGATGTGATGCCTGGAGCCACAGCATGAAGCACATCTAAGATCTGATCATCCTCTGGTTTGACGAACTCCCAACTCTCCAACACCACCCTCTGGACGTGGACCATCCGTCCCCTTTGCAGCTCCAGCAGCTTCACCAACTGCTGGGCTCTGCTGACTGTCACTCTTCCACCTTCCTCAATATCCTTGAACCTCCTCCCATCCAGCCTGACCCCCCTCCAGAGTTCTTTGTCGTAGGACAGCCTCCTCCACTGCCTGCAGACTGGTGCAGCCCTCTTCACGAGCTCCCCTTTCGACAGGTAGGAGAAGATCTTCAGTGTCACCTCGTCAGGAAATAGTGGCCTACCCTCCGCCTGCGGAAGGAAAGGAAAAGAGGGTAGTAATGTCCCGCCATGTACTGCGTCCCACCCGTCCTCACCTGCTGCCGTCCCTCCTCCTCTTGATGGTCTCCCATCTCCTTCTGCAGTGTCCACCGCCTCTTCCTTCAGGACCACCCCAGCTAGTCCTGTGGGAAGAAGAAGAAGAAGGAGTGAGCCCCTCGTGTCCACCCATTCCAACCCGTGCAGTGTGGACATGGCCCATCTGGTCTCTCCAACAACAAGGAGTGGGACAGTAAGCACTGGTCAGGAGGCCTTGGTGGGTCAGAAGGTGGGTGTCGTACAGAAGGAGGCTGTGGTCCCCACCTTGTGCAAGTCTCTGTACCTAGTGTAATTGGGCCTAACAAACGTACCGAGTGAGGTGATCCGAGTCCGTCCAGACAATGTCCCGATGATAAACCAGCAGCTTCGGCCGTCCTAAAAGAAGAAGTGGACAAAAGCTACTCTTCGGCAGCCACCTTGAATCTGTCAGACTCGAAATGGCTTCTCCCCGGTGGGGCCGCATATCACAATGTCTCAATATGGTTTCTCCCCAGTCATGCTGCCCATAATTTTTACGCGTTGAGTGTACTGTTGTTATTTACAGGTTCAATGTGAGCTGCGTCTCTTTACCTGTAAGAACCTCTCGATATACGTTGCACAACATTTCTGCCTTGCCCCGGTTGCGACTTGTGAGCAACTCGTCTGGTCAGATCAACTTCCCTATTCATTTCTGAAAGGTAAACCTATTGCAGTGGAAATGGGCGGAGCAGTCAAGCCATGGCAACCGTTGACATGTACCCACGTTGCCATCATGGACGGACAAATAAACGTTTCCTGTATTACTGGTATGTGCTGTGTAAGACTGGGGTAAGCATGTCAGATTAGCATGGTTGACACCAGAGAAGCAGGTTGCCATGGACATATATGTTGCCATGTCAAACCTGGACGAACGAGCAAGCAGACGTTGCTGTTTTATAACGACAGAGATTGATGATTGGGGCGGGATGAACCGGCCTGAAGACCGGTTGCACATAAAAAAATTTATTTCAAGATTTTAAATATATTGTCCACACCATTGCAGCGGGGTGTTCATAGAAACCGTTGCCATGGATTAACAGAGAAACGTTTCCTAACTTTTAAAGGCTGACGTATAAGCTTGTAAGATTAGCGTTGTCGACACCACAGCAACTGGTTGCCATGTCAAACTCGCTCGGACAATAATTAAGCAATCTTTGCCTTTTATAACGACAGAAATTGATCGTTGGGGCAGGGTAAACCAGGCTGACTTGTTTTTTTCGTAAATATTTTCTTCAAGAAGAATCTGAAGGGAGAGACTCGCAACTGCGAGGCGTCTGCTGCGTCTCCTTGTGTCCCAACAACAGTCACACTGGGACGAGGAGCATGCTGATCAACTTCTTCCCTATTCCGGATCATCCGCAGATCAGGATCATGTGGATGCAGGCCATGCTCAAGCCAAACCACTTCAAGGTGTGCTCCAGCCACTTCCATTACGACGATGTGATCCGACGGAAGCAGATGTCAACTAGTAATTCGGCAAGAAGCGTCTGTTCAATTGAGACCTATGCGATTGAGTCGTTCTGGAGTGGAAAACCTGCCACAGACACTCTTGAAGGGGGATTAAATTTGCAGCATGCAGATTTGGTATGGATAATATTCACTGCGGTGCTCTCTTTAATAAAAGTCAATTGCGACAATAAAATCGTGCTTAAACCTAGTCCGCTGATATACCAGTAGTTCTGCTTACTTCCGATGCAAACGGGTCAGCGCTTCTGAACTTTACAAATTAAAAATTAAGTTACAAATTTTTCTTATTTCTTATTCTGGTCACTGCCTATTGTTTTCAAAGATGGGGTCCATCCGAGATGACATTATTTTAATGTATGGTAATATTTGTCTCATAATTTTGTGGTTTACGTCAGCGGCTGGTAATTAGTTGCCTGTGCTGCATTGTTGACACAGTTTAAGGCACGGGTGTGCCACAGATTTCCAGATTTAATGGGCCAGATACCTGGACAAACGCGGCCACATCCGAGGGACAATGAATGTGAACATTTTGCACAAATTTACCAAAAGAAAATTATTTCAGATCTTGTTGCAGTGTATGGCTCGGAAGGCTGATCGACATGAATGTTCATATCAGTTCAGTTCATTTTGGCGCCACACGAATGTAAATTTTGCTCGAAATGTCATGAAATGTCATGTCGACATCATTCAGGTTTGGCCAATATTGTGCTGAATTATTTTTGGATTCGCCTGTGGCCTGGGGTGGTGGAGGCCACATTGTTAATCGCTTCGGAGAACAGTCGATGGAGCATCAAGCGCTTCATACCGGTGCGGCACATACTGAAAGGCGTACTGGTACTACTTGCCAGTTGCCACTCGCTTGCCACTGGAAGACGAGCCACAGCGATGCCAGTCTGAAGTGCGATGGTACCCATAGCATCTGGTCAAAAACAAGTGCTTGATGCAGCTTCATGGTTACATATCTGACGAGGGATCTTTTCCAGTTGCAGTGTGCAACATGTGCTCGTAAAACTAGTGGAAACAAGTGCCCTTGGAAAGGCTGATTAGGAGGAGGAGGTAAGTCACAAGGATGTCAGTTTGAAGCTGTGAAAACAATTGCATGTCACCATTTCCAAGAAGAATTCGCTCAATTTATTTTCCATCCTTTTATTCATGTTGGAAGCTCATGCATTGCATGGGTCTTAACAATTGCTCGCAGTCAAACTGGCTAATGGGGAATTACTTTACAGTCAAGGCCACATCAGGACGAGACCTTTTGAACTGAGCAATGGCCATACTCCTGTCAACAAGAGTACACAACACAACACGAAGAGACTTGAGTTTGGGCAGCAGTTGGATCAAGTCAAGGAGGCCATCATGGGTGATTCTGGGGCACCTGGAAAAGGTCAGCTTGGACAGAGACGTGCATCTCCCCATGGACATGAGGCATGCGTTGTCAAAGTTGTCTGCTTGTTCCAGGCTGAATGATTCCAGCCCTCTAGTGATGTTTGGCCAGGAGAACAATTTAGTAGTGACGGACTGGTTCAGGAAGTGTGGCCATGTAAGTGTTAGGTGGCGGAGGTTTTCGAGGGAGTGGAGTCCGTCAAGGGCTCTGTTGTCTGAGAAGAGGAATGGGAACAGGAACTTGAGATATTCAACCTGTGGAAATTGTGCCACGCTCAGGTAAGGCTGCAGCCTGTTAAACCACCTAAGTGTCAGCTTCTTGATGTGGTGGCCAGCAACTGAGGACAGCAGACGGAGTTCTTCATCTGAATCATTTGTTGGAGGACCGATGAAGACCTCATTCAGGTTTGGCCAACTGTGCTCAAGTAATCCTGGATTGGGCAACCTTCGACTTGCTTCATTGTCTGATAGGGCAAGACTGGTGAGCTGTGGAGCGTCACACATGATGTCCAAGGCGTTGACGCTGCAGCAGCAGAAAAGTGAGATGTGCGTCAGTTGCCTGCTGTACATCAGGAGCATCCGTTTGAGTGTTTCTTCTCTCTTGATCGTCATGTGTGCCAGGTGCAGAGATGTGACGCCTGGAGCCACAGCATGAAGCACATCTAGGATTCGATCATCTTCTGGTTTGACAAACTGCCACCAAACCAACTCCAGCCTCTTGACGTGGACCATCCATCCCCTTTGAAGCTCCAGCAGCCTCACCAACTGCTGCTTTATGCTGACTGTCACTCTCCCACCTTCCTCAATGTCCTTGAACCTCCTCCCATCCAGCCTGACCTCCCTCCAGAGTTCCTTGTCGTAGGACAGCCTCCTCCACTGCCTGCAGACTGGTGCAGCCCTCTTCACAAGCTCCCCTTTGGTCAGGTAGGAGAAGACCTTCAGAGTCAGCTCGTCTAAGAGTGGCCTGCCCTCCGCCTGTGGAAGGATCAAAAGCAGTGTAAGCGCATATTCTGACATGAACTAATCGCCACTTCACCTGTTCTTCCGCCACCTCTCGGCTCATGTAGCCTCCCATCACTTGTCCTCCTCTTCCTTCAGGACCACCCCACCTAGTCCTGTGGGAACAAGAAGAAGAAGAAGGAGTGAGCCCCTCGTGTCCAACCATATATTCCAACCCGTGCAGTGTGGACATGGCCGACCTGGTCTTTCCAACAACAAGCGCAGTGTGCGGAAGGAGGCTGCCCCACCCCCACCCTTCTCGTGCACTGCAAGTCTCTGTACCCAGTGTGGGAAACGTACCAACACGTGAAGCCCGCTGCACCAGTCCTTCCTGGCCAGGAAACAAGAAGAATGTCCCGAGGATTAACCAGCTTCGCCTTAGTCTTCCGCCATCTTGAATCTGTCTGGCTCGAAAATAGCTTCTCCCCGGTGAGGCAACATATCTGGCTGACTCTACATGGTTTCCCCCCCGGTTATGTTTCGCGCAATATTTATCCGTTGACTGTACTATATAAGGTGTATGTGGAATTATTACATTGAAATTTCTATTTGCCGTTGAAGTACAGTCAACTTGGCGTGGATCGAGTGATCATGACATGACTGTACTTTATCCGTCACCCGGTGAATCTCCTCACACAAAATGGCCGACCAATTTATCTGCAGATCCATTTGGCGCAATTTTCTTTGCCAAAATCCCACCTCCGGATTGAATTGCAACTTTACAAATTAAAAATTTAATTACAAATTTAATGCATCTAAGCAGAAGTCCGCAGCGGCTGAGATGCCAACATGTATGGTTGCGCACGAAGCAGCAGGACATGAGAGCCATCCCGCACGAGAGGAAACTGCACATCTGCACATTGTCCAGGAAGAAGGTATCAGCATGCTAGTGTTTGACATGGACATTACCGGTTGGTCGAGTATGACCGACTTCAGTCTTAAATTATGCACAAGCATTGTTATTATGACGCTTGGTCAATACCATCATTGGTATTCATCATTCATGGCATTCATCATTGGTACATTAATTGCAGGGATAGTGAGCTCACATATGCTGCCGACTTGTCTGCTCAGACGATCTCGCCAGAAGTTAATAAAGCGACTCAATCGGATGCTGCATCCAAGTGTGAAGACTTTACTTGCCAACCAAAGCCTCGGTGCAAATGCGAGACATGCAACGACTGCTTCCAGCGCAAGCTGCACTTGCTGGACCGCTGCAGGACGCAGCCTCTGGAGCGACTCTTCGGATGCAACTGCGCGGTAAAGGCTTTCTACAGCCCCTTACTTGCAGAAGCACCAGGAGATGCACGGTAGAAATCAAGGTGGCAAGAAGCTGCTGTTCATATGCGAAGGGTGCGGTAAGACGTATATACGGACAAGCAGAATTTGATGTGTATCACGCGCTTCATACGGGCGAGAACCTCTGCAGTTGCGATGTTTGTGGCGAGTCTTACAGGCATCCTGGTGTGGATGTGGTTTGCAATAATTAATTATGTTGCATCAGTGTGGAAGCAATACTTTGAATTGAATGTTGAAAATTAGGCATGAAAATTGCTCCTCATGGCCAACATCCATCTTGACACTGGCAGAGTGGAGGCGACTATGAACCTACTAGTAGTTCTACTTTCTGTGTCACCCGTGGGAAAAGATTGCAATGGTAATGGCAGACATGATAATGTCATTTTAATGACATTTTTAAATGTGTTTTTTTTTGTTATTTGTTAGTGCACTTACCATTGGTGTCTATTACAGGTTATTACACAGCTTGTAGTGCATTGCCGGAATGATCGAGCGACCCTCTGCGTATAGCTGATATGAGTTGACCCGTAGCTCCAGCGTCTTCTCTAGAAGCTGACCATATAGCATTGCGTAACACAGACACAACTGATTACTGGCCAAAAAATTTTAATACATTGATTTGCAATACATTGATTTCCAGCACCTGTGTGTCCTTCATGCCCTTTCAAAACAGTATTTCCAGACTACCATTCCTTAATTTGTCAAGTACAATAATTGCAGTATGTAAAGCGAATATGACCGAGACTATAATTCTGCGAAACAGAAGCTTTGCATACTTCCCATGGTATGGTTATCCCCAATTATTGGGTACTGAGACATGTGCGCAAGACTTGGGAGGCAATAACCCTGCATCTTGAAGTATTTTCAGCATATGTAAATTTCGATATAAATAGTATTCAGCAGGAGACCAATTACTGCAAAGTTTGTGCCTTCTTCAAGCCTTTCTTGAAATCCGCAGTGGAAGTTAACAAGGCGACCAGATCCGCTGAATCCACACTGGAAGATGTAACTTATTGCCGACCAAAGCAGATGTCAACTAGTAATACGCCAAGAAGCGTCCGTACAATTGCGAACTTTGCGATGGGTTGTTCTGGAGGCGACTGCAGTTGCCCAAGCATCAAGCACTTCATGCTGTTGTGGTACATGCAGAAAGCTAATTAGTGTGGTTGACCTTGACCAGTCCCCGTGGAGTCTGCGAGTGTCCGGAATGGAGCATCTGAGCAGGGCCAGACGATGAAATACAGGAACAAAAGTTACACAAATAATAATTACTAGAAAAACCATCGCTTCGCTGGAATTTTTCTATGGCGCAGGCCAAGAAAGCCAATCGCTTCGCTCGCTTTTTTCTAGGCCTGCGACCTGGGGTGGTGGAGGCCACATTGTTAATCGCTTCAGAGAGCAGTGTTGATGGAGCATCAAGTGCTTCATACCGGTGGGGCACATGCAGAAAGGAGTACCGGTGCTGCTTGCCACTCGCTTGCTACCGGAAGGTGAGCTACAGCGATGCCAGTCTGAAGTGCGATGGTACCCATAGCATCTGGTCAAAAACAAGGGCTTGATGTAGCTTCACGGTTACATCTGACGAGGGACCTTTTCCAGTTGCAGTGTGCAACATGCGCTTGTAAACTAGCGGAAACAAATGTCCTTGCAATGGCTGATTAGGAAGAGGGAAGTATTCTTCAGCAGCTGATGAGGGATGTTGACTCCTTTGCAAATCACACGGATGTCAGGTTGGAAGCTGTGAAAACAATTGCATGTCACCATTTCCAAGAAGAATTCGCTCAATTTATTTCCCATCCTTTTATTCAAGTTGCAAGCTCACACATTGCATGGGTCTTGTCAATATTACCAATGAAAGGGAATTACAGTCAAGGCCACGTCAGGACGAGACCTTTTGAACTGAGCAATGGCCAGGCTCCTGTCAACACTGGTGCACCACTCAACACGAAGAGACTTGAGTTTGGGCAGCAGTTGGATCAAATGATTGAGGCCATCATGGGTGATTCTGGGGCACCTGTAAAAGGCCAGCTTGGACAGAGAGCTGCATCTCCCCATGGACCTGAGGCATGTGTCGTCAAAGTTGTCTGCAAATTTCAGCCTGAATGTTTCTAGCCCTCTAGTCATGTTTGGCCAGGAGAACAATTTAGTGGTGACCGACTGGTTCAGGAAGGATGGCCATGTAAGTGTTAGGTGGCGGAGGTTTTCGAGGGAACCGAGTCCGTCAAGGGCTCTGTCGTCTGAGAAGCCGAATGGGAACATGAACTGGAGATATTCAACCTGTGGAAATTGTGCCAAGGTCAGATACGGCTGCAACTCCTGAAAGGCCCCAAGTGTTAGCTTCTTGATTTGGTGGCCAGCAACTGAGGACAGCAGACGGAGTTCTTCATCTGAATCATTTGTTGGAGGACAGATGTAGACCTCATTCAGGTTTGGCCAACTGTGCTCAATTAATCCTGGATTGGGCAACCTTGGACATGCTTCATTGCATGACAGGTCCAAACTGGTGAGGTGTGGAGCGTCACACATGATGTCCAAGGCGTTGAGGCTGCAGCAGCAGAAAAGTGAGATGTGCGTCAATTGCCTGCTGTACATCAGGAGCATCTGTGTGAGTGTTTCTTCTCTCTTGATCTTGATGTGTGCCAGGTGCAGAGACACGACCCCTGGAGCCACAGCGTGAATCACATCTACGATCTGATCATCTTCTGGTTGGACGAATTCCCAATTATCCAACACCAGCCTCTTGACGTGCATCATCCGTCCTACATGAAGCTCCAGCAGACGCCCCAACTGCTGTACTTTGCTCACTGTCACTCTCCAACCTACCCTTATGTCCTTGAACCGCATCCCATCCAGCCTGACCTCCCTCCAGAGTTCCTTGTCGTAGGACAGCCTCCTCCACTGCCTGCAGACTGGTGCAGCCCTCTTCACAAGCTCCCCTTTCGTCAGGTAGGAGAAGACCTTCAGAGTCAGCTCGTCTAAGAGTGGCCTACCCTCCTCCGCCTGTGGAAGGATCAAAAGCAGTGTAAGCGCACATTCTGACATGAACTAATCGCCACTTCACCTGTTCTTCCGGCACCTCTCGGCCCATGTAGCCTCCCATCACTTGTCACCTCTTCCTTCAGGACCACCCCAGCTAGTCCTGTGGGAGCAAGAAGAAGAAGGAGTGAGCCCCTCGTGTCCAACCATTCCAACCCGTGCAGTGTGGACATGACCGATCTGGTCTCTCCAACAAGCGCAGTGTGCGGAAGGAGGCTGCCCCTCCCCGACCCTTCTTGTGCACTGCAAGTCTCTGTACCCAGTGTGGGAAACGTACCAACACGTGAAGCCCGCTGCACCAGTCCTTCCTGGCCAGGAAACAAGAAGAATGTCCCGAGGATTAACCAGCTTCGCCTTAGTCTTCCGCCATCTTGAATCTGTCTGGCTCGAAAATAGCTTCTCCCCGGTGGGGCAACATATCTGGCTGACTCTATATGGTTTCCCCCCGGTTATGTGTCAAGCAATTTTTATGCGTTGACTGTACTGTTTACATTGACAGGTGCATGTTGAATAAAAAATATCTTATGTATTGATTCGCCGTTGAAGTACAGCCAACTTGGCGTGGATCGAGTGATCATGACATGACTGTACTTTATCCGTCACCCGGTGAATCAATTCACACAAAATGGCCGACCAAGTTTTTCTGCAGATAAATTTTGCGCAATTTATTTTCTTTGCCAAAATCCCATCTAGATTGAATTGATTAGGGTGAGTCCCCCCTCCCATTGGCTTCTCCTCTTGGTCTATCTTCCTCTTGATCTTCCGTCGGACCCCTCCCCGTCTCCCACGGGGTTGAGACTGTTCAGATGTGTGTGCAAACATTGCCAATAAGTGATTGTTGGTATTTCTCTGCACAGGTAAAGGGATCTTCTCCTTCAGTGGAAAGAGCGCAGGCAAGCCATCGCCTAGGGGCAAAGGCAAGTCATGAACTCAACAGCCTTCCGATGAGTCATGCAATCAACCTGCAACCGCTGGCAAATTGCGGTTAGGGTTTATTGAGATTCAATTACTCTGTATTTGCAGCCAGTGCCAAGAAGACCAAGAGAACTGGCAATGCGTGGCAGCAATCAAGTGAGGCTCTCAAAGTTGGAAAACCTGCCATGCACTTCATGATGAAGGGGGATTGCAGCATGCAAGTGACATTAGCATTGTCAAGACAGCATATGGAAATGGGTTGCCATGGACAAACGTTGCCATGTGAAACGTGGACAAATGAACAAGATGCCTTTGCTGTTCATAATGACGGACATTGATAGTTGAGGAAGTGTGAACCGAACTGACTTGTTGTATTTTTATTTCAAGCTTTGAAGAATCTGCAGCGATGAGAGACTCGCACTGTCCGCGAGAGATGCCTCCCAACTCCGAGGACTTCTGCTGCGTCTCCCCGTGTCCCAACCACAGTCGGACTGGGACGAGGAGCAAGTCGATCCGCTTCAGTTCACTCTGGCAAGAAGCCACACGAATGTAAATTTTGCTCCCAGAAATTTTCTAGGATTGGTAACTTGAAACGTCATGTAAATGCTGTTCACTTGAATTTGAAATTGCACTCATGTGACAAACTGGTGACAAATTTGCATGTACAAGGGATGTGCAGCACCACAAGCGCACATTGCACCAGGAGAGTGCACGTCATACTCAAAATATGAGGGAAGAAATTTAATTGGCAGGAAGGACAGCCTGTAAGGGTGCACATGGCCCTTCATATGATGAGACAGAATTGTAGGTTGAACGGCTGTGCGAGTATCTATTCCTACTACTGTAGATGTGAGGTGACTGTTGTGCTGACAATTACACCGATTACCATATTTACATTTGCCAAGTGACAAATGGAGCTCATATCGAAACAAACTAAGGTGAGCCCAAAACGTTGAGACATTTCTTAGCATTTCAAAACTTAAATCATTAAGATATGCCTACACGGTTCCGAGTTATAAGATTTTAAAATTGGGACATTCTTTTTCGATATTTAAAAAAAAAACTTTTTCAAACTTTAATGCATATTGTGATGGACCTACGACTTTTTTGTGAATAAAGAACGATATGTCTTCACCAATACGGTTGTTTAAACCTACTTTTAAGACTATGACCATAATTATATTCCTCAGAGAGATCATGTCATCATGCAACAGGCGTGAAAATGTCTCAGAAACTTTTAAAAATTGAATTGTAGAGAATAATACAGTGATTTGCAAGTTTTCTTAGGGCACCTGGGCGGTCCTTCATGCCGTTTCAAAACCTTATTTCCAGACTACCGTTCCTTAATTATTTGTCAAGTACTATAATTGCAGTATGTAAAGCGAATATGACGGGCACTAATTCCGCGAAACATAAGCTTTCCATACTTCACTTGGTATGTTTGTCCCTAATTATTGGGTACTGTGCGCAAGACTCTGGAGGCAATAACCTTGCATCTTGAAGTATTTTCAGTATAACTCCGATAAATAGTATTCAGCAGGAGACCAATTACTGCACAATTTTTGTGGCTTTGTCAAGCCTTTCTTGCAATCTGCGGCGGAATATTTCACTTTGAAATGCATGCAAAATCGTTGCACATTTTTTCAAAGGTAAATGGTATGCCATTGAAATAATGGTGTGTATTACTGAGGTCGAGGTTACAAGTTCTATGCAACTCAACCCATCAGAATTTGTGAGTGGGGAATTATACAAGCAGCATTCCAGTGCAACGAAGGCGCAACGTTGACTTGTTTCAGTTAATTTTATTTAGAAGTAATTCCTTTAAGGGACACAAAAAGATTTCTCCGGATTTCTCACCTTTCATGTCATGAGAGATTCAGGTGATGTAGTCATCTGATGAGGGATGTTTTCTGGCTGTTAGTGTGCAGCACGTGCGCATAAAACTAGTGGAAACAAGTGCCCTTGGAAAGGCTGATTAGAAGGAGGAAGTATTCTTCAGCAGCTTGACTCGCTTGCAAATCACAAGGAGGTCAGCTTGGAGCTGTGAACACAATAAGGAATGATCAGTTTGATAAGATTGAACAGATTGGCTAAAGTGCTACATTGTCACTTGTGAAGCAGTCTTGTTACCATGCATGAGCGGACACGCACAATAAGCCTTTTGCGTGCAGCACCACTTGCGGTATGGCCTTCAATAACAACCCAAGGTTACGGACGTACCATGTGACGACACAATACTGGAGAGAAGCCCGTACAGATGCACCGTAGTGTGTGGGAAGGGATTCCGCAGCAGACAACTTCTGGCCCATCATCTCATCTTGCACAGAAAAGGGATGAGGCCGGACACGAGCTGACCAGTGACATGTCCGCAGTGATCAAGCTGGACAGTCCAGTGAATGAAAGTGGCAAGAACACGGAGCATCTGAAGTGACAGTCGGTAAAGTAACATTTGCGTAAAGAAAATCACACGTGTCATAGAGCTGCAGTTTTGTAGCGTTAGCATTTCTCTTACAGAACTGCGGACTTCATGTGCTTCTGATGAATTATTATGCCATTTTTCCAATTTTTCAGTTCAGTTCACTTGGACAGTCATTTCCATTTTTATTAAAATTGCATTTCATTTCCAGCGATGCATTTTATTCACCACGTGCTTCCCATTCGCAATAATCCATTTTTCTTGTGCCAGTAAATATTTATTAATTTCATTTATTCATTACTCCATTAGTCGGGTATTTGTTTAACATTATTTCGCGCAAAAATTGTCCAGTAAATCATGCTTTGAAACAGATTTTCTTACATTTTCACATTCACAGATTTTTTTTTTATTTCTTATATATATATATATATACAGGGTGTCTATTGTAACTCTGCAAAGACTTTCAGGGATAATAGAGGGGACCAAGACAAGTATTTTTGACATAGGAACCCGTGTCCGGAAACGTCATCTAGAGGGGGTTCATAGACAAGGAACGGGTGAGCTCGGACGCGTCACGCGAGAGGCGCAAGTCGAGCGGACTGTTTTGTTGATAGATGGCGCCCAGTTGTTGCCAGGTTATGGCGTATCGCGTCGTTGTACGCAAACAACAACGCGATACGCCATAACCTGGCAACAACAGAACCGCTGTTGACTATCCGCGCGTCTCCTAGGAGGCGGACTTTAGTTGCTAGATGGCTCTGCTGTTGTCAGGTTATGACACATTGCATCGTTGGTTACTATCCGAGCGCCATCTATCAACAAAATAGGCCGCTCCACTAGCGCCTCTCGCGTGACGCGTCTGAGCGCACCCGTTCCTTGTCTATGAACCCCCTCTAGATGACGTTTCCGGACACGGGTTCCTATGTCAAAAATACTTGTCTTGGTCCCCTCCATTATCCCTGACAGTCTTTGCAGAGTTACAATAGACACCCTGTATAATGGTTCTCTAGGAACACCTGACACCTACTCATAATTTTGCGACTCATTGTCATCTGTTTGTATAGATGATGCCAACTGTACATAAATGAATCACTGCATGAAGATGGTTTTCTGCTGATGCAGCTGTGCAGTTGCGAGGGATGATTTGCGTTGTCATGCGCACCTGCACTATTTGCACCAGGTGTCGCAGTGCTGAGCCATAGTTTCTACGTGTCTAAGGGCATTTTATCCACTATATAATAAGACGACTCGCCGTTTCACCTCTCGCTGTCTCCCCTGGACCACTTCATGACATCTACACACCGGACCCTTGTAAGTTACCCATATACTATTTTGTTATCTGCATCTCTGTACTTAATTGTATTTAATCACGACCACTAAATAAATGTGCTGTTATCATTGTACTTGTGCGTTTCTTTCTCTTGTGGGGCACATACTTTCAAGGTGCGAGAAGGTAAATCTTGATGAAATCAGGCGTGCAAAAGTCAGTAAGACAAAGGCGGTTGCGGGAAAAAGTTCTTTTACAACTCCTGATTATAGTGCCACATCAGAAAAAGTGTACACTAGTACTTGCACATTGAACCAAGTCCAGTGTAACATACATGGGTTTGTTTGTTTGTCCTAAGGGTATGAAATGAGGTGGCATGGACTATTTTTATTCACCTGCACATGCGGTTTACAACCGGCCAGCAATTATTAATCCGAGTGTCTTCCGACAGACAAGATATCTGGCCACACTCAAGCCCAACCGTGCAAAAGTCTGCTCGAAGCACAACGACACGTACGATGATTACCATCTGGTGGGATGGAAGTTGCCCCGAAGCTTCAGGAAAATGCGATTCCAGAGTCGTTCATGCCGCCATGCATACTGGTCACTTCCATTGCTGACTAATGCAGCGAATGAGATCCAGTGCAGGGAAATGATGCTAGTTACTCTTTTATTTTCAGTCAATGCCAAGGAGAGCAATGAGCTGCAACAATCAAGTGCAACTGTCCAGGCTGAACGATCTGACATACTCGAAGGAGACAGCTTGGGTATGAAATTGTGGTGGAGAAAGTTGGTGCCTAGGTTACTAATAATTATTGCAATGTGCTCCCTTCCAGTCAGTCGCACCCAATGAATCCTGATGCTTAAACCAGTTGTTGCGAAATGAAGTCTGCTGATGCCAGTGGTTCTGCCGACACCAGATGAGATTGGGATAATAATTTATCCTTCCCAGGAAAGAGGAGGATGTGCGAGTGTGTCAGGTGCGCTAAGATACTTACCACTGTCGTGTATGGCCGTACCTTGCATGAAAGGACACGTACGTGCACAACTTCAACAACCCAAGGTCGTTGAAATTACATGTAATGATACATACTGGAAGGAAGCTGTTCAAATGCAGCCTGTGTGGGAAGGGATTTCACAGCAGCCAACTTCTGACCCGTCATCTCCTCTTGTACCTAGATAGAAACGGGATGGAAAATTGCGTATAATCATTATGTAAATTTATGAAGCTGTGAAAAAATTGCATGTCACCATTTCCAAGAAGAATTTGCTCAATTTATTTTCCATCCTTTTATACCTGTTGCAAGCTCATACATTGCATGGGTGTTACCAATATTACTAATAACCTGGCACATGGGGAATTATAGTCAAGGCCACGTCAGGACGCGACATTTTGAACTGAGCGATGGGGAGTCGCTTGTCAACACGAACACAATCAATTACTTCAACAGACTTGAGGTTCGACAACGGCTGCATCAAATCATGAAGACCATTGTGGGTGATTCTGCGGCAGCAACCAAAGGTCAGCTTGGTCAGGGAGGTGCATCTCCCCATGGACCTCAGGCATTCGTCATCAAAGTCATCTGAAAGCACAAAGTGTCACATTCGAACAAAATAATGTTATGCCAATAATATTGCAACGTTTGTGGCACTCATTTAGAGGTCTTGTTGAGCGTTTGAAGTATCAAGATGTCTATTCCGATAGCCCAGATTCCAGCTGCACTTCCTCTTGTTCCAGCCACTCCGGCTGGATCAAAATAAGGTCACCTCCGCTCGCCTCTTATTCCCACCTCCGGTCCACCCAAAACTCAGGCTGGGCTGGATGCAGGCCACACCCAGCCATGCATAGGTCTGCTCCAAGCACTTTCCACACGGACCACATCTGGTCGGATGGAATAAGTCGCTCCAAGCTTTGGGGAAATGGGATTCCAGTGTACTTCATGCCACCGGGTAAATTGTAATTTATAGTAATAAGTATTCTTAAGCAGCAAATGAGGGATCTTGACTCACTTTTCACTTACCCAGATCATGCTAATTTTAGGTTGAAGCTGTCAAAAATATTTCATGTCATCATTTACAAGTAGAATTGGCTCAACTGATTTTCATAGGTACTTTTTATTCAAGGTGAAAGCTGGTACAATCCATAGGTCTTATCAGTTGCCCGAAGTCACACTGGCACGTAGGGAATTACAGTCAAGGCCATGTCAGGACGAGACCTTTTGAACTGAGCAATGGACAGGCTCCGGTCAACACGGGTGCACCACTCAACGTGAAGAGACTTGAGGTTGGTCAACCGTTGCCCCAAGACATGAAGGCCTCTGTGGGTGATTCCGGGGCATCCAGAAAAGGTCAGCTTGGTCAGAGAGATGCATTTCCACATGGACCTCAGGCATGTGTCGTCAAATGTTTTTGAGTCGTCCAGTCTGAATGTCTCCAGTCCTCTAGTCATGTTTGGCCAGGAAAACAATACAGTGGCGACTGAGCGGGTCAGGAAGTTTTGATCCGTCAGTGTCAGGTGGCGAAGGTTTTCAAGGCAGCCAAGTCCATCAAGGGCGCTGTCGTCTGAGAAGTGCAGTGGGAATGTTACAGAGAGATCTTCCACCTGTGGAAATTGTGCAAGGGTCAGATACGGCTCCACTGTCTCAAAGGCCCCAAGTGTTAGCTTCTTGATTTGCTGGCCAGCAACTGAGGCCAGCAGACGTAGGACTTCATCCTCATTTGATGTAGAGCCAATGATGCAGACCTCCTTCAGGTTTGGCCAAATGTGCTTGTGGAAACCAGGATTGAACGGCCCTGGTATACTGTGGTTGAATGACAGGCTAAGACTGGTGAGGTGATGAGCGTCACACATGAGGTCCAGGACTTGAAGGCTGCCACGTGGAAGTGCGCACTCGGCAATAGAGATGTGCGTCAACTGCCTGCTGTACATCTGGATCATCCGTTTCATTGTTTCTTCTGTCTTGAAGGAGTTATACTTCAGGTGTAGTGTTGTGACGCCTGGAGCGGCAACATGAAGCACATTTAGGATTCGATCATCTTCTGGTTTGAGGAACCGCCAATTATAAAACTCCAGCCTCTTGACGTGGACCATCCGTCCCCTTTGAAGCTCCAGCTGCCTCGCAAACTGCTGGGTTCTGCTGACTGTTACTCTCCCACCTTCCCTTATGTCCTGGAACTTCCTCCCATCCAGCCTGACCTCCCTCCAGAGTTCTTTGTCGTAGGTCAGCCTCCTCCACTGCCTGCAGACTGGTGCTGCACTCTTCAGAAGTTCACGTCCCGTCAGGTAGGAGAAGATCTTCAGTGTCACCTCATCAGGAAATAGTGGCCTGCCCTCCTCCTCCTGTTGAAGGAAAGGAAAAGAGGGTAATATGTCCCTACATGTGTACTGCGTCCCACCCGTCCTCACCTGCTGCCGTCCCTCCTCCTCCTCCTGGTCTCCCATCTCCTGCTGCAGTGTCCTCCTCCTCCTCTTCCTTCAGGACCACCCCAGCTACCCCATTGACACACGAACGTTCAGTGGACGTTCGTGAATGTGCAGGGAATGTGACGTATGTTCTGTACATTCAGTGAACGTTCCGTGAATGTTCGTAGAGGGACATACATGGAATGCTTTATTTGAATATTCTGTGAACGTTCAGTGAATGTTCTCCATTGACACACCAACATGAAGTGGACGTTCGTGAATGTGCAGGGAATGATCTGAATGTTCCGTATGTTCAGGGAATGTTCCGTGAATGTTCGTAGAGGGACATACATGGAATGATTTATTTGAATGTTCTGTGAACGTTCAGTGAATGTATACCCCATTGACACACCAACATGAAGTGGACGTTCGTGAATGTGCAGGGAATGATCTGAATGTTCCGTATGTTCAGGGAATGTTCAGGGAATGTTCATCTCTGGACATATACATAGAATGCTCCATTGGAATGTTCATTGAACGTTACGTGAACATTTCCTCGCGCGCGAGCGCCGCGCCACCTGTCGGCACTTCGATACACTAGTGTATCGAAGTGCCGACAGGTGGCTACACTTATTGGGCAGTCGTCATCCGCCATAACCGCCATTAGGCCTGCCGCCCTGCCCATGGCCTGCCCATCAGCCGTGTGCGGTCCCCCAGCTTTATCGGCAACCCCTAATTTGGTTGGACACGGCCGGACACGGCGGTAGTTGGACGACACGGACGACACGCATTCAGACGAGCGGAGTCGCCTGCTGGTGAAACTGAGAGGTGACGTTCACACTTTGTCTGCCATGACAGTATATAAAATATATGCATCTATTATATGACACCATTTTCTTATTCCTCAAGGATAGAGAAAGCTCGTCTAGGGAATGAGGAACAGGACAGCGTATAGTAGGAACAAGCACTGACAATG
>JYFJ02005444.1:0-24942 GCA_000934665.2 Catajapyx aquilonaris
GCCGTGACAGCGAGAGGAAGAAGTGTCAAACTCACGGGCCGGCCCGCGACGGGCTACCCGCAACAATGAATAGCGTAGCCTAGAGCGTGCTCTTAATGGCTTGGTCGGTCCAATAAATTCCAAATAGTTAGTACGTACAGTACATTCATAACTATCATAAGAGATGTCAATTTTATACACTGAGCTCAGAGTATTGAAAAATTAAGAGTGGAAATATAAAGGGGGTAAGTGCCAAAAATAACATTGTTGAGATTATGCACTAAAAGAGCTATGGGCCAAGGCCAATACTAATACGAAACATCCAAATGCCCCAGATGGCTCATTTGATAGCAGCTGATAGCAGGAAATCCCCAAAGATAGCCTCCTCAGACCCGAAAGAGTTCTATTCAACATAGCCTACATATTCCAGATTTGGTGTCTACGTATAATGTCGCCATGTGAACAAAAAACCATTCTACACATGTTTCAAAATCCTGCACCATTGTTGAGTTAGAGGACTGTATTGCATGCAATACATATAAGGCGTATTCGGCAATTCAGGAATCTGACTTCCTGGGCTGTTTGGATGTTCGGCAAAGCAGGTGCCACGCCCCCTGAAGTAAGGGCGCATGCGCCCTACCTGACTTCACAAGCTCAGGAACTTAGTGTACTCCTGACCTCACTTACTTGCTGAGAAACATGGTGGACAACAAATTCATGTTATGGATGGAGCAGTGTTGCCAATGCAAAATGCCCAAAAACCCCGCGAGAGGACCTGAAAATGGGGAAGTAGCCTTCATTTTGGAAACTACATAATAAATTCGCCCATATTTTTTGGATTTTTTTGGCATATTCCGTTTTAAGATATCAGTTCCAGTTCCGGAGTAATTGGGGTTTTTATGTAGGGAAATGGTGACGTCACTGTTTCCCTAGAAAATGTTGACGTCACGCGAAGTGAAATGAACGCAAAAATGGTGTTATAGAACGCGCCCCGTCATTGTCGTAAAATCCTTCGCTGTTGTTAGCAACCGTGTTAGCAACCGTCCCATTCCGTGAGCAAGATAGCGGCCGGGGCGCGTATTTATTCCAGGTCGCTCAAGCCGCTTTGTACATGGCAGTGATGCCACCAGGTCGGAATTATCTGTCACCCGAATTCGGCACATGAAGGCCCCTTTTCTCCACCTCGATGGCCTGCAGCCGCCTTGCGAATGCTTTCCGTCGTGTCCGCGGTTAATTCAAAGTCAAATTCCTCATATCTCGCAGTCAACCAGGCATTTCAGTGTACCCTTTCGATTGGCTGCGACGTTTTTCCCGCCAATTTTGAAGGCACTTTTAAATGTGCCGTAATTTATCCTGTAATGTCATTTTGATGCAACAGAGTGATGGAATGTATGTTTACAGGCATGGGCTAGCTAGTTATGAACAAAAATCCCAAATCCCAGACCAAGGCTACTTCCCCATACCCGATTTTACCCGCATTTTCATTTTACCCGCACCATTACCCGCAAGCGTCCGAAATACGGCACCGAAATACCCGAACATTGGCATCACTGGGATGCAGCACAAATGGCGGGTAGGGGGGTCTCTCGGTTCGGCCGTTCGGCAATAATCTTCTGGGGGGCGGGGCTAACAACTCAGATATCACGTGACGCATCTCAGAAAAATCTGAATTGCCGAATACGCCTATTGTTGGGTCTTAGAACTTCTGATATAAAATGTGGTATTGCTTAGCCATACAAAACAACTTTCATATCGCAACACCTCTTATTCTATATTTCTATGTGATAAAGTGCGAAACTGTTGCGGAATTTTTTACAAAGAAAAACGTTGAATTGGGTACACTTTGTACCCGAGTAAAATGTGCAGCATTTTTCACGAGTTGAAATACTTTTGGCCACTTTACCCTGGTCTTGAAGCAACCCTTAGCACAGACCCCACGTTAAGGAGGTGTGTGTATGTGAAGGGTTGCTTCAAGACCAGCAGGATAAAGTGGTCAAATGTATTTGAACCCGATAGTACTCCCGCGAGCATAAAGATGGAGACGGCAGGCCCTTTTTCGACCTTTCTTCATCGGACTCAAGTTAATGAACTATTTTTGGACCGAGTTATCTGCTTCAGGCGTGTGTTCGTGTATTTATGACAGTATATTTGATACCGTAATTGCTGAGATTGACAGAGCAGCCTGCCGAAGGTGAGGGCCTGGCGTCTCCATCTTTATGCTCGCGGGTACATACTGTACATATGTAATTATTTTGGTTATTATTATAATTTCTGTTGTTGTTAGAAATGAAATGGGATCAAAGTAAATATTCAATTAAAAATCAAAATTAGAAAAAAAGTCTATACGATGTCTCGCTAACAAAGAAATACAGCATACTTTTTCTAGAAAAAAACATATATTGGTAAGTTTTATTAAAACATTTGATTAAACCATAGTTCAATCAGCACACTGTAGTGGCCCGGCAACGAGTGTTGTATGTTGCCAGGCCACCAGTCCGTTGTTGTTGTCAGGGAGAGGAGAGTTTGATTTGAAAGGGCGGGCATTGTTAGTTCTGACTGCCTTCTGGGCAGATGTGTATTCCATTCTGGAATAGATATCCTGCATAGTTATCATTCCTGACCTTGTCTGTATTCTGCATTAACGTGAACCTCTACAATACACTATCCAAGACACTATCATACAATAGTATAGTAGGCTACATGAAAACCTGTTATTTGTGAATAGCTAATTTTTACGGTATTGACGACCATTTTCTGATTATCCGTGGTTTCCGATTATCCGGCGACACCTGTGCATTCATTAGCCCTGATAATCGGGATTACAGTGTAGGCCTATTTCATTTTTCTTGGATTTTTTTTTTCTTTTCATGTCCGAGATGTCAAGCAAATAAGCAATAGGGTACAGAAGTTGTTTAAAATCTTGTAGCCTATTTTGGGGTCTGTTTATTCGTTGGACATTTTCTCCTAGTTAACCCTTACAATCATGAACAGAGTCATTTTGTAGCCTGTAATGGATATGGTTACCCATATTCACATGATAATCCATATTCACAGGATAATAGTGTTAGTGCGAGATTCTGGCACTTACCCCCTTAATGAGGAAATGCCCCGTGGCACATATACCACTTTCTTGTTTCGCCACATTTGGCCTTAAATTTTTATTATAAAGCAGTGGTATATGTTCACGACTATATTGCATCTGGCCAAGTGCCTTGATTGTAGTATGTTGCATCTGCCAAGTCATCATCACCAAGAACGTATAATTACGGATAGGACACACAAAAATCGATTTTTCTCAGCTTCAAAAATATGGCACTTTATCATTTCCACTCTTCATGTTCTACGGTTCGAATACAGCCCAGGACACTTCTATCGCCTGACATATCCCATAAGATCGTTCGTTAAGTTCAAATTTTACGGCAACATTTTAAATTAAAAGTGCAAAGCTGTTAGAAGGGAAGCATATTTCCGAGGATATTTCATCCGTTTGGTTTGGATTTTATTATCTGAGTGACGAGGCTTCTGAGACTTGATACCACTATGCAAAGTGATCATCTGATTGCCAACGAGATCTGCGATCAGCGAACTATTGATAGCAAAACGAAGGACTGAAGGAATTTGCCTTGATCCTTTGCAGAACCTTTGTAATGTTTAGGGGGGTTCCCCTCTCAGAGCAGGCTGACAGTCGGATTGGTCACACTCTATGCCCTGTGAAACAGATACATACACACATACATTTCCTTCACGGCATATTCCCATCAAGATGGGGTTACCAGCGATGACCAGGTAGGCCTTACAGTCCACCTGGCCATCTCGAACGACCAGTATAATGAATCCTCTGGTGACTGGTCAGGTCACGCAGAAACAGATGAAACAGATGAACTTGCATATTCTCACAGCCCTGTACTCGCACGTTTTTCACCGTACCATTATTTAGTACAGTATCAGATGCATTCAAAAAAATTTGACAAGGATCAAAATTATGGAGATTTACCTCGGGTATTGCGGCATGCTTGCCACCCCCTGGTTATACCGGCATGCTGGTCGACCTCGTTTTATACCGGCATGTCGCTTTAAGTGAGGTGATACGGTATATCGGAAAAATATGTCGATCGGAGTGGCTAAAAGCAGTTTCTTCCCTCCTCCCGGTTTTATATTGAGAGATGCACTATGCTTTAAAGGAAGGGTTCAGTGATTTTGCATGTTGAGCTCCAAAAATCAAACACGACTCCCTGATTTGAAAATAATATCCGATCCGTTTTGTTGGCAAATGCCCCATAAGCGTAAAATTTCAAGTCAAAGTTGATTTTTTTGAAAATCAGCGCCGAACACGGCTTCCCTCTAGCCACAAGAGTGGAAGCTTCGATGCAGCGGTCGAAGCTTCCACTCTTGTGGCTAGAGGGAACCCGTGTCCCGTGAAAAGATGAAAAAATGGGCTCCGAGCAGGCTCCGAGACTAAGCCAATCTCATTGGCCACGGTGGTGGCAGGTTACCGGAATTTCCGCGGGAGGCGCTGGCTGTACGCTTACCGTATCGAATACAGTAGCGGATATGGACTTTCACCTAACGGCATTTGTTTACGCGCGTCAGATTCCAAAACTGACCACATTTTTGGAATCAGGGAGTCTTCCTTGATCTCTGAAGCCCAACATGCAAAATCACTGAACCGTTCCTTTAAGTTTAATCAATTATAGTGGGCAAAGGGGCCAGTCAGTGACGCCAATGCATGCCATGGAAGAAAAAAAAAGCTCGTAGGGCCTATGTGTCATGTTCCGAGAACAAAATAATAAGCCCACTCTCCTATTCCCCTCCGTACTCTCACCCCCATATCATTAATAACGTCTTTCTCCTTCACCTATGGGTTATTCATCTTATTATAATCAAATACTAGAAAGCCCTCGCTACGCTCGCTTTTTTATAGGCCTATGGCCTACGGCCTGCAGTGCCTACCATATTTTTAATCGCTTCGGATTTATAGCCAATGATGATGACCATCCCCCAATCATATGATACACCCCGACCCGTTCCTCCGTGCATTCACATATCTGTGATTCCGTACCCTGCGACCCATCTGCAATCCCACCTTTTGCTTTGCAGTGGCTGGGAAATATGCATTAGGCCTTCTCAACATACCAATACCTTTGAATTTTTTAAAACCCCAATTATTGTATGAACAGAAATTCACAACCTCTACCGCTTCTACTCGCATGCACTCGCACACATGTGTCTAAATTATATGCACACTTTCCGACCACGTTTTTCTAACTGCTCATAACTCCCCCCTATTATAAACGTCCATGGAACTCTGCAGTGTTTGTATTAGATGATCAAATGGTTTCATTCTTCCCAACCCTATTTTTTTGACGTTCTCGACCTTTCTCGACCCGCTATCCCCGGGTTCCGTGTCCATGGAGTTGGCACCACTGATAAACAACATCCCGACCTAGCCTATTAGTATGTTCGGTTTGTTTACGACGCGACGTTCCAATTCAGCCATTCCTCCTTCCCCCCTCCTCTCCCCCTCCCCTGTTGTGAGGTCATCGTGAAGACGTGAGTGGAGGAAGGTGGAAGGGTAGAGGGGTCTTCACTGGAGAGGCGATGTGTCCTCGTTGACGTCCAGCAAGCGACTGTGGCGTTCTTCCACCCATTGCGCATGCTCGGAAAGGGGGCCAATCGGAACGTGGAGGTAACAACAATATGGGGCCGGACCAATGAGAGGGCTTATACACACACCACAAGCATTTTAATATGATAGCTATGACATCTCTCTTCGTGCGTGCATCATAAGGGCGTCTTTACACGTTCCACAAAGTTGAAGCAACTTGCGGATGACGTCATGAGGGGGCGGAGCTACCTGCCTGATGAGAGGGAGGCCACCGCCTTCCCCCACCGACTCTTGCAAGATGGCGCCCGCGCTCAGAACACCACTCCCTGCTCCTGCTGCGATAGCAGCCACGTCGATTTTGGGTCATGTACGACGAGGAGCAGCGCCGGATTTACGGCAAGGCAACCTAGGCAGTTGCCTAGGGCGGCAGATTTCAAGGGGCGGCAAATTTAGGCATACAAAAAAGTAAACGAAACATTCATAATAAATAATTACGCCACTGGAAGCAGCGCCGGATTTACCATTGGGCAGACTACGGCAGAGTAGGAAACGGCGGTCGGATCTCAACTGCCTAGGGGCGACCGAGGGGGTAAATCCGGCACTGACGAGGAGGCGGGAGAGGGCATCAGCTCGTCAGAGAAGAGCAGAAAAGACGTAAGAAAATGCGGTGGCGGGTGTGGGATTCTGTTTCCGACTGGAGGTCGTTCCACTCCTCCTCACTTTCCGCCATCTTGGCCGGTGGTGGGGAGGCTGGAGAGACAGGCCAAGTTGAAAGAAAATAGAGCATGTTCTATTTTTCTTTCAACTTTGGCCACGCCCCCCGAGTGTCCCAACGCCCCGCCCTCTCCCACCTTTCAACTGTGGAGCCTGCACGTTTACACGTGCAACTTTGTTGCAGTGACGTCATTCAACAAAGTTGCTCCAACTTTGTGGAACGTGTAAAGACGCCCTAAGTCTAAGCAGGTTTTTTTGGCTACTATAACTGTGAATGTTTTTAAACTTCATATTGTATCATGTATTGACTGACCTGCTTTATGAACTTGTGTAGTTACTTACTAGTTCTTTTCTTCCTGTTGTCTAAGTGTCTCAATTGAAGCTATTTCATTGTGATTGTCATACAAAACAAGATTGTATAACTGCAAAATCATTCATATACTATCATTACACATTATCACTGCAAGACTATTGAGTAAACTTTGTCTTTCCGCATCACCTCCTTGATGAAGGCATCCAAAAAGGTAAGGAAAACCAGAAGAGCAAGAGAAGGGAAAATCATACTAGAGAGAACGTGACTAGTATTACACGAATTGCTTTGACGTCACGCACTCATTTTGGATCCCAACGGAAGTGCCGGGTCATCAAAAATCACGAAGACTGGCCGAGTGAGAGTGGTTTCAAATCGCGGCCCACTTTGCGATGCGCTTGGCTGTGCTCTATTTAGTTTCACACTTAATCACGCAGCATGCAACTACGTTTGCCAGAATATTATCTGAATAGCTACCAATTACAGTTGTACGTCTTACTAATGTGCAAAAAAACAAACACTTACAGTAAAATGCAAATGACAGCATTATCTTTGGCGCACGATCGTGTCACATAATCAACTTACCTAAAGATTATTCTGCATGCATGAAGCAACTGTATTGTACGGCAGCAGCAGGGAACGGAAGTACAGAATATAGGTCTATAGGTGCGATTCATCATATTTAATAGCCGGATAGTCTATTCTCTATTGTATGAAGCTATACCTTTGCACCTTCTTATCGTGTATCGCCGACTTGCATCTTAATATGTAGGCCTACACCAGCATGTCTTCGGAAAAGAGAGTGAAAGTGAATTCACGCAGCACGGGCTCAACAAGTACCTTATTGAGACTTTCCAAATTGTGACGTCCACCGGTGTACAGTACAACGTTAGCGTGAAGTGCCCCGGGACATTACTTATAAAGCAAGTATAACATTTATATATTTCCCTCATTCTCGTCCATAGAAAGAGCAAACGTAATCACTGTATGGTTAGAGTTATTTGATAAAAGTGTAAATCCAAAAAGAACCGGTAAATGCAAACAAAACTGATGAATATGAAACCCTTCAGCTCGTGATTGCCTATTGGGCATTCCACGCCAAATCTATATGTGATAAGTGATTTTGAGGGTTTTAATGCTCTCGTGTAGGGTGAGAGGCCCATTAATATGATGCGATTTCTAAGTGAGGCGCTTACTGTAGAACAAAAGTGGCCCAAGTTCAAATATGCAATTTTCGAGATAGGACTGCCATCACATTGAGAGAACTACTCCAAGTTGGTGAAAAATATGATATAGGTACTAAGTTCGATATTTGGGCGGTAAATGGCATAATGTCATTTATGCTCCAAGGAGAGTTGCCTACCCCTTGGAGCAATCCTGGTGTAAGACCCATACCAGCTGTTAAAGATGGCCGCCGACGAAGATCTAAGCGATATTTCTGGGGGCATCTCTTTTCTCTACAGACAGATATTGTTGTGTATGGCAAATAGGTCTAATAAGTGTGTGGCTGTCAGTTTTGCCACGTTTAAAATTATTTTTTATTATTTTTAATTTGTGAATTTGTGAATTTTTAATTTTTGCTGAAAATTTCCTTCTCTTAAATTTTTTACAGAAATTAATTGTTACTAAAATTCTTTGTTAAAATTGAGAAATGATCAAAGGAAATTTGATAAATACAGTTGAATCCGGATATAACAGCCTAGGCTATAACATACTTTCGGTTATAACAGACTCGAAAGGCCCGTTCCGGCATACTTCCATCATATATGGTTTTTGTAATCGGATATGAGACCTTGGTTATAACAAGACTCCGTTATATCCGGATTCAACTCTATTACACTCAGTCAAAAATGGTGTAAGTCCATGATTTTTATAATTGATATGGTGTAAGTCACATGATTTTTTTATCAATAAATCAAATTTTTTGTGACAGTAGCAATACATCTAAGAAAGACTGCCCTGTAATGATTGCCAAGCTGACATATTATGAATCCAGCCGTATGATTTCCCTTTTTTCTAGGACCTTCCAAACTTGCAGGTGAATTATCCCAACTTGCGTTTTTTGGACTTGGGCCACTTTTGTTCTAAGCGCCTCAAATAATGGGGAAATCTTTGTTGCAGTTTGCGGCTTCCCGTTTCTTGAGAAATCGCAAAATTAATACGACCATGAAATAAGTCAATGGGCTGCGGAGGCATGTCAGGTCTCTCTCTAGTCTTTGCTATAGTTTGTTTGCAAGTGCACTGCAAGCTAGCTGTTGGTTTAAAATCTTTGTACTCAAAGAACTGCCATTGGCTAGTGTTGACAAAATGTGCTTGCAATCTTACATGCAAAATTGTATGCTACAGGGTGTCAGAAAAATAATTCGAAGATATGAATTCAACCAAGAGCTAATAACTCTTGATTCAATAGCTCTTGATTCAACTCAGATATGGATCTATGGAAATACCTCTTGAGTGCTCTGAATACCTGGTGTAGAGCATGAATCAGTCCTAATGATATTGGCTGGCAGTTATGCAAAAAGGCATACTGACAAGATGCATTAGGAGGAAGTGTGCTGTCTTCTAGTTGAAAAACCAAAGGTAGTATCTCCTCAGCTGATATTGCAACAAGAAGATTCTGGGAATGTACAGTTCCGAGCATAAAGTTGGAAATGGCAGCCCCTCCCCTTTGGCAGGGTGCTCTGCCAATCCCCACCATTTATACGGTATCAAATATACGGTTATAAATACACGAACACACGCCTAAAGCAGCTAACTCGGTCCATAAAAAGTCCATTAATTTCAGTCGGATAAAGGAAGGTCCAGAGAAGGCCAGCACCATGTCCAACTTTATGCTCGTGACTGTACAGCACTGTACGTGTACAATGTATTAAGCCCATGATTCAGCCTTAGATTAGTAATGACGTCACACTTGGCAACAATGTAGCTAACAATAATTAAAGGCTTATGACGTCAGTATTATTCTAATAGTCAGACTGAATACACTATATACAGGGTGTTTCAAAATTATTCCAAAAACTTCTCAGGTGATTTTCTGTGCACCAACCAACACCACTTTATAGAGGCGTCATTTGGTTTCCACAGCCTCCTTATACTGAGGTAATTAGCATTACAAAAAGGGTACCTTAAACCATCTATACTTCTATAGCATGGAAACAACATACATTTCCATCACCCCACCTACTACTTGCTACATCTATAAGATAGTAGCTTAAATTTAAATTGCCTGGTATCACCTAAAACTTATAGAGTAATAAGGCAATGTCACAGACCACAGAGAGATGCATACTTGCGAAGATCCTTTATACCTTGTATTTGCAGCCCATTACCTCAGTAACAAGGCTGCAGACCAAATGACATCAATGCATGAAGTGATCATCTGGTCCCCAGTTTACCCAGGAAGGTTGTCAGAAACATTATGAATCACCTGGTACATTTGAAAATTCACTCTCCTTCAGTTCTGTTCAGTAGAATGATGGGATGACGGGATGACTACTAGCCAGAGGAAATTCCCTCTTGCACTACTGCTTCTCCTGTACTGAAGAGCAGTGGCGTAGCGTGGGGGGGGGGGGGGGGGAGGNAAAATTCGGAGGGGCGCAAAATTACGTAAGGTGAAGTGGGGTAAGTGCATACACGGGGCCGCCATATTGGAATGAAAATGGCTGACGACACCAAAACACGTCAGGCACTCTTTTGTGTAGCTGCACATCACATCCCCACAAGAGGTGAGCATGTCAGCCATTTTCATTCCAATATGACGGCCAGTTTATGCACTTACCCCGTGTATGCACTTACCCCACTTCACCTTACTGTATTTTTTAGAAAATAATCTGAAATTTTTTAGATACGAAATTTTGCGCCCCTCAGAATTTTCGACGATTTTTAATTTTTTATTACGAAACACGAGTATTATATCGTAATGAAAATCGAGGGCCCTCCCACTCAGACAGTTCTTACTCCAGTATATGCAAATGGGTTATCCTATTAACTCACTTCCAGGGGGTTTCAGTAAGTAGAAAAGTTGCAAGTGGGAATGTGCATGGAAATAATTATACGGTTCACATAAGTTATTGGCCAACTGGGAGGCGCCCCGTCCCCCACCCCTTGGATTGACGAAGTGAAAAAATCAATAATAATGATAAAGTTTGAGGCAAAAAGTAAGCAAAAATTAGAACCATGGAGTCAGAGGCCAAAAAAGTTATGCATTCTTGTGTGATTTTCCATGAGAGTGTGCGTGTATAGATTGAGCAGTGATAATAAAATCATAAATCAAAATTGGTCCTCTTTTGTTCGAGTCAAGGAAAGAGGTGCCCCACAGTGCTAGATTTATAACGGACCCTGGTGCAAATGTTGGAGGTTGCATATATATCTGCATTATTATGTAGAAAATTCGTTCAATATTTTGGATTTACCCTCATCTTTACTCTGCTTTCTTTGGGAAAAGATCATGTTTCTCCCTTCAGAGAATTATCCATTCCTGTACACTAGCATTAAATGCATTTTCTTTGACTACATCAGTATTTTCTTAAAATACAATACGTGTGCTGGGGGAAGGGGGGGGGGGGGNGGGGGGCAATACTTGCCTTAATTGCCCCAGGCGCTGGCAACCCACGTTACGCCACTGCTGAAGAGTGCAAAGTTAAGTTAGCAAAAGTAATTTTCAAATGGGAATGTGCAACAGCATAGCAATGTCACATCTGACAAGTGGACAAAATGACATTAACAATTAATGAGTCGCAGAAAATTATATCTCATCTGGCTCAATTCTGGTCACTGCTAACCATTCACTTGGAGAAACCAGCGCTATATATTCCATTAGACGATTAGAATATTAGATGCTACTGTCATAGATCTGTGTGTTTTCATTTGCAAAGGGACATGCAAATGTCCCATTCAGTGTGTAGGAATTATTCACTGACACATGTACAATTTCGAGAAATTGCGTTATTGTTATGCAGGTTTTGAAGTAGCATTTTAAATTTGAGCATTCTTCCATGATACCCGACCTAATGACATTTCTATATCATGTACAGCCTATTGAGTCAAACTTTCACTGTATACAGGGTGAAGGAAAACTCACACCAAATCGCCAGGTAGACTGATAGTACTCACAAAACTAATATAGGGATGTGCAATTAGTTTTTGGCGCAGTTGCATAGTTAATGCGTACGGCTCCTTTAAAATGTAGAGGGCCGGATGGTAAAATATTAGGTAAAAATGACAAGTGAACGGGTGTTGTAACCGGATTCTTACTTTGATGGGATTTGATCACCTATTACACATGGACGATGTGTTACGGACCCAAGGCTGGATTGTTCAGAGGCCCTCGAGATGGCTTATGCTTCTTTATAGCTGGCGGAACGGATGTGACGTCACAAAACTTTGACAGCGGCGTTTGCCGCAACACTCATTAACTATGCAATGGCGCCCAAAACTAATTGCACATCCCTATATTAGTATTACGAGTACTATAAGTCTACCTGGCGATTTGGGGGGAGTTTCCCTTCACCCTGTATAGAAGACATTATGTTCAAATGCAGTCTTTAATAATAATTCTACAGTGAGAAGTTTACTATCATGCCTATTTTAACAACCGAGGCTACTTTGGACTTGAAGCCTCTTTTGGGATTGTTAAGACCACTGTGAAGACCTAAAAAATTTGGTCACTAATGGGAAGAGCCTGAACTACTGGGATTGTGATACAGGGTGCCCCACTACTTACTTCACCAGGCAATTCTTTAATAACTTTAACATGAATGAAGACATAACAATGGAATTTGAAGTGAAGTAACCTTATTATGTGAGAAAGGAAATGGCACTACAATATGTGCTGGAAATTGCCACTATTTGTGTACAGGCGGGCCCGAACACAACGCTCTATATTTTGCAAGGTCTTGGCCCGCATGTCCTGATGGACTGCCTAAATTTCTTCGATGATGTTTTCTTTCAAAACTTTGATGGGGCATAGTTTGTTTCGGTACACACACCCTTTCAGATAGCCCCATAAGAAGTAATCCAGCGTCATAAGAAAGGGCAAACACAGTGGCCAAAGTCCCTTCAAAATGAATAGGTCGTCTAAAAAGGACTTAATTTCGGCCATGCTGACGTGTGGCATGTGTACCAAAAACAAACCACAATCCATTGACACCTTGAAAGAAAATATCATCCATGAAATTCACGCAGTGCCACTCAGGACATGATGGCCAAGACCATCCTAAATATTAAGCGTTGTGTTCAGGTCTGCCTGGAATCAAGTAGTGGCAATTATTTCTAGCACATGTTGTAATTCCTTTTCCTTTCTCACATAATAAGGTTAGTTCAGTTCTAATTTCATTGCAATATCTTCATTCATGTTCAAGTTATTAAAGAAATGCCAGGTAAAGTAAGTAGTGGGACACCCTGTATAATACAATAAATTTTTTTTTTTTTTTTTGCTATACCCCATTTCAGGGACCGAGCCCTTTCAGGGGGGTGGGCTACCACCATCTGGGTGAAACTTGTATACTGTGGACAGTATTGAATGTGTTTCACGGGTAAGTAGGAGGGGATGTGCAAAGTGCATGTGCAATGTCTCATACGGTCATTTTGTGAACTCCCCCGGGTGGCTTAGTCTATCGGAAATTGCCACCCGAAACGAAACCAGAGATGGCCCAACTCTGCACGAAAGAAGGTGGGAACCCCGGGTGGGGATTGAACCCGGGACCTTAACTTCCGTGGGCGCGCGCGTTACCGCGGCGCCACTCCGTCTCCCTATAATACAATAAATTTATAATTAATGACTCTACAAGAAAACTAATTGAGGCAACAGACAAATAATAATAATTGGGTTCCCCATATCAAAGGTTTATCATCATTATAGCAACCAAATAAAACCTTAATAAACGAAAGTTTTCACCAACCATCTAAAAGCCTCACATTGAATTTCCCTACTCTTCTAAATGGTAAAAATGGGTAGTCATTAGGACTAGGACTCCAGATTATTAAATGAAAAGGTCACAAACATTAATTCACATATTTAATGATTGCATGGCACATATTACTTATGTCAAAACTATATCTCATAGGTCATACATTGTAAGTACATAAATGATAATCTAGGGTCCTTTATGCTTTACTTTTTGTGAGTTTTCATATGTACATCAACATGATATTTTCTCTTGAATCTATCACCACAAAGAGAGCATTGGTAAGGTCTCTCACCTGTGTGAAGGACCAGGTGACACTTGAGATTGTAATTAGTGTGGAAGGCCATGCTACATATGTGACACTGAAAACGTTTGACTGCTGAATGAAGCTTCTTGTGCGAATACAAGTCCCCTCCTTTCTTGAACCGTTTGCCACATACATCACATCCATAGGGCCTCTCTGAGCTGTGAGTCTTTTCATGCACTGCTAAAGTCTCCCGACACTTGTAAGTTTTTCCACACATATGGCACACATAGGGTCGTTCCAAACTGTGTGTTCGTAAATGAACTTGCACTTGCTGCATGCTCTTGAACATCTTGCCACACACCGAACAAGGATGTGGCCTGGCATCATTGTGAACCACCTCATGCTTTTTCAGGTAAGCAAGTACGGAAAACCCTTTCTTGCAAACACTACACTCATACCTCTTTTCCTTCGTGTGAGACAATTTGTGAATGCATAAACTTCCTTGACTAAAGTAAGCCTTCTCACAGTATGGGCATTTGAATGGTTTGTTGCCAGCATGCATGTTCTGGTGAGCTACTAGACCCTGTTGAGTTTTGAACAATTTTCCACATTCACCACAGGGAAATGTTTCACCACCAGTGTGAGCAAGAGTGTGGCAATGGAAGCCTTGGCGAGTACGAAATGATTTACCACAAATGTCGCAAACAAAAGGGCGTTCCCCATTATGTCGGCGTCTATGATACTCTAGACCAGCTGCAGAACGGTATACCTTGTCACATTCATCACATTCATGTATGTCACAAGATTTCTTTTTGCGCACCTTGTGGTTCACATGTCTTGCAGACCTGCGACTTTTTCCAGAATCATATTCATCTCGGTTTATCTGCTCAGTGTGCCTCTCATACTTGGACTCCTCAGGTGTGCCTTCGCTGAGAAATTTGTGCTTGCAGTTCACTTCATGTTGCTTACAATCAACAGCTGAATCATATGGTTCTCCACATAATGTGCAATGATGTACATGAGTCCCATGCTTCTTCTCATGCAGCAATCTTTTTCTTTCACCTTTAAACTGTTTACCACAAAACTGACACTGTTGCTTTCCAACCTCTGGCACAGAATTTGATCGGTCATGTTTTAGATCACCACCTGCTCCGTCACAACGCCTCTCATGTTGCATCTTCTCAAATGGAAATGCGAATCTACTTCCACAATACTGACATTTGTGTTTGGGCATTTTGTGTGATTCTTCATGGCTTGCTTTCCAACCTTGCCTTTTAAATCCTTTGCCACAATACATGCAATGATATTTTCCAATCTCACTATGAATGTTTGAAGATGTATCTCCATCCTGTACTGACACTGCATTTTCCAACAAGGACTCCTCACAGTTCAAATCAATTTGAAACATATGACAAGCATCTTGCAACTTTCCTATAACATCCCTTGTAGTAACAATTGATCCCGTGTAAATCAATTTCAACAACTGCTGAAGGATTTCTGAAGGCAATTCAGGGAGAATCACAGCAACATCTTCATCAACCATCAAGCCCTTTAAAAATGGACTCACTGATGCCAAGACTAAGCGATGAGCTTTTAGATTTCCATCCATGCAGGTTAAAGTCACATCTTCATGGCCTTCGTCTTTCAGAATGTCAGCAAGACTTCCATCCACACAGGGGTGCTTCAAATATGTTGTGTCCCCCATTCTTGGCTGAGAATGGAAATTATACACCATTAAAGACAGTCACAAAATACCACAGGGGTTAGAATCAAAAGCACAAATCTGATTTTCCCCCTCAGCAGTTGACAGGAAGTTCCATTAGGCCAAAGTTAACAATGGTCAAGTTCTCTGTTTCCAGCATTTTTCAACCACCTTAGCCTGTACACTACCTCTTTTTCTCCCAGCTCAAAAACTACAAAAAATTAAGATAGCCACTTTGGGCAGTAACCTCCTCATAGTCAAAGCCAAGTGCATCAGACAATTGGAACAGTAGTACACTTGAATAAACTATGCACTCCAAGGCATTATTGCCTAATACGTAAGTTTTGCCACCTCCCTGTATGGCTGTATCCAATATCCGTGTCTCACCTGCCCTCATGGCGGTTGGGACTTAAAGAGCAATCAGATGGGACATACTTTTTGTACAGTACCGTGCACAATAGCATATAACAAGTGTAAACAACGGCTTTGGCGTTACCTGGCAACTGGGCGTGTTCGGACATCGGCATGTGGAGAGTGCTTAGCGTTCTTTCTGTCGTTGCCACTGTTTACAGGTAGCGATTGATTGGGAGTGGATGACATTCAATGTGGACCTTATATTAAATTGGCAGACAATAAGAGCATGTACCGGACTCCTTCCCGATCATTCAGTAACTCCATGCATCCTGACTCATACTGGAAAGTGACGATAGTGTGATAATAACGAAGCGCCTTCTCAAAATAATATCCCCCTCAGTGGGGAGGTGAAGTGGCGCAGCGGTAACGCTATTGATATTATTAATATTAATATTAAGGTCCCAGGTTCGATCCCCACCCGGGGTCCCCACCTTTATCCGTGCAGAGTTGGGCCATCTCTGGCTTCATTTCGGATGGCAATTTCTGATATAGACTAAGCCACCTGGGGGAGTTCACAAAATGACCGTTAGAGACATTGCACTTGCACTTTGCACATCCCCTCCTACCTACCCTGGAGTAATTAAATAAGATCTTCTTATATGGCTCCAATTTCCGATGGTGGTAATCCACCCCCCTGAAGGATATGGTAAATCCCAATGGGGTAATATAATAATAATAATAATAATAATAATAATAATAATAATAATAATAATAATAATAATAATAATAATAATAATAATAATATCCCCCTCAGCCCGCTTATTCCGATGCCATGCATTGGTAAGCATGCACACACCCTTCGCTAGGTCGCCCAGCATCAATCGCTACCTGTAAACAGTGGCAACGACAGAAAGAACGCTAATTAGCACTCTCCACATGCCGATGTCCGAACACGCCCAGTTGCCAGGTAACGCCAAAGTCGTTGTTTACACTTGTTATATGCTATTGTGCACGGCACTGTACCTTTAAGGTAGTTCTTGCGCTTGGAAACGGAGGGCAGGGGGTGGGGTGTTGAGCCTATGTTTATACATGGGGCGAGCTGGCCAATACCAACTTCTGCGATTGTAAGACATTTCTGCTAGTGTTTCTCTGAAACAGAGTTTTGAGTACGTGTTTCGCGTCGGATACGTTACGTGAACATTTATTTGGGGGATAATAATTCCCCCGTGCACTTTTGTCCCGGAGAAGAGCAGAAATATGGCTGTTCCAAATACCGGAAAAAGTGCGATATATCCGGCAACGTTGTATACGTTGGTAGCCCTTGTCAACAACGTCAATGTTTCGATGTATCGATATTTTTCCCCATCGATATATCGAGTTCTCGACCCCGATTATTACATCGATATTTTAATAAAATTACAGTGATTTGAGCTTATCTGACATCGATATTTTATAAGTAAACCATCGATATATCGATATCAATACATCGATAGTCCCATCTCCCCCGCCACATTCGAACGTGCCTCTTTTGCTGGTAACTTAGGTAACTGTCTAGTCGATCAATAACTTGAGACCAGAGACCAATCTCACATACTCAATCATACACAATCATACGGTACCGGACCGGCGTTTCATTCAGAAACTCCACGGACAACACTTGCACTTCCCTTGTCAGTTACATCTTACATGCCATTCTGAAACCTAGGCGGCTCGGGACTTTCAAATCCCGAGCGAAGGCCGCCATGACGACCGTCGCTTACAGCGTTGCCACTTCGACGCCAACTGTAGAGTCCGCTCCTCACAAAGTGACGATTTGCGGGGGAAGGACCAAGGTGACCCCTATGAAAATCGCCACTAAATTAATCACCCGACTTTCCCCCACATTAATATGGTTTTTTGTTAACATGTGAATGTTTTTAAAGAAGCTAGGGACACTTTTCTCGAGGCCCGCAGACCAGCTCCCATAAGGCTCCATGCATAAGGGGCCGCCAGAAGCCCAACTTTGAAAATTAATATCTCACAAACGAGATAGACGAACCTCTTGAAACTTCACAGGAGTATGTGCGACATGCCCAGGAATGGATTGTGTGATTTTCACGAAATTGTCAATGAATGGACTTAGCGCAAGAACTACCTTAAGGCTCATCTGCCACTCTGATGCCTACCATTTAGTCTGCAAGTCACAGGAGATGATTAAGGCCGGAATCGCGGTGTCTCCCACATGTATGCCCCTGCAAGTCACGTGAAGCCTGTAAACATGGCGGCCGGTAAAGGGGCCTTATATCTAAAGGAGAAGTCCATCGTGGTGAACTAGCTATCGGCTCTTTAATCGGCCGGACTCAACCCCCAGATATCACTTGCAAAGCCTGGTATTCGTGACGCAATGGGCTCTAACAGCCAATCCCGGAACAGGCTTCTCGCATGTGGGGTGTGTGTAGGTGGGGGCACGGGTGGGGGTGGGGGTTTCTCTGTCAGGTTGGGGGGTAGGGTGGTAATCCTCGGCGTAGGGCCCTAGGTGCGCAATGTGAACCATGTGGCCAGCGGGCAGTGCATATCCTTCCCGACTATACAATGAGCATCCAAACTGGCCCTCGGGCTGCCCCTGGGTGCACCCCACACCATTGCATTGCATTCGGTTGGGGATGTGATGATAAATCCGACATTACAGAACTGAGAACGCACATTCAAAGTGGCCCCGGGGCGCCCCGGGGCCGCCCCAAGCCCCATGCCTCCCCCGGGCACTCTCCCCCGCAACCTGAAGCAAACCCGGCCCCACCAAAACTCCCTGGGGGCCTGAAAAAGCCCAGGGCCAACACTCCCATAAGTCCTACGGAATCTGGAGAGGTCCCGTGGATTTACAGGATGATTTCAATCGTGCGCCTCCCGTAACTTTTCACCACGGTGGCGTCCGTCATCCGTATGGGAGTTACGTCACAATTTATGCCCCTGCAGACTTACGCGAGCCACCACGATTCCGGCCTAAATATCTGTCCCAATGTTCCTGGACTTATTCATAACCAGTTCTGTGTATTGTTGACTGCCTCCCTTTCATCTGAACGGATCTTATAACTTTCCTACCCAGTATCACATCTCCAGATATTTGCCACTTTAGTCAAAATTTCCAGGAGTCAGGTAAATTTCTCTAAGTTTCAACTTGATTTACACATCAAAAAGTATTGAGGCACTGTATTTTTTAAAACCAGTTTTTCTTGGATGGGGTCATATGTTAGTGGATATGTTTGGTCTCATCAAGATGCTATACAAATGGAAAGTACGTGATAACTAAACTCCTATCTTTTGGTCCCATTAATAAACATTGTACTGTAATAATAACAACATAAAATTCACAGGCGTCGTCCTGCCTGCAAGTGGTCGGACAGAAATCAAGGGGCAAAGCAAAAAGTGCCACCTTACTAGTGTAATTTGGAGAGATTATGTTACTGCATGTGAATTTAAACAAGAAAGTAAATTAGTCACCTATTGCACACAGCCACTAAAATGGCTCTTGTCCTGCTGAAAAGACGATATTCCTTGCTGATCCTTTGCTGATCACCAGAATACCACAAGTGACTTATACTTGTCCCCTGGAAAAAAAAAATTGCAATAATAAATGTCACATACAGTATGTCCCGATGTCCCAACTGGGATGTCATTCAGTAGTCAATTTTTTCACACTAATATTAAGTACGCCTACCCAGTTTCTACTGCACTGGAGGGAAACAGGAGAAAGACTTTGCCAAAGGAAATCTTTCAAAAATTGAAAAGAAATCATGCTCCAAACACAATGGAAAAAAGGTTTAATTGCCACAGAAAGCAATAGGAACCCACAATAAATTTTCTTTTAATATTCATGGCATTAGTAGCTGGCATCCTCTTCAAGTCACATTGGTCACCAAAATTTACCTTTCATGAAACTGACAATTATGCACAACTGGTTGTAGGTTACATTGTGACATCCCCCACATATGCAGTATTACAATGGTCAAGAAGTAGCATGCTACCTATAATTGAAGACCTCGGGGGGAGAAAGATCAAGGTCCACTTTTTGTCAAAAATGAGTTACATATCTCAGAAGATACTTTCCCTAGTATAGAATATGCTCCCACACCCAGTCCCCCACCCACCCAACAACAACCACATCCCCGCCCCACTCCACCCACCTCATGACATTCCATTCTACACCCTGACCGCCTCCCCTCCTGTTCCACCAATCCATCCCTGTATTGTTGGCCAGTTGGCTCTACTGTCAGGTTCTTGACGACCATGAACAGTTTGTTCTTGGAACGGGTCAGGACATGTTCTGATTAACCTGGCTGTTCGAAGGCCAAAGCGATTAACAATACTCTGTACTCCCGATTATCCATGCATCTGCAAAAAATTCAATTAAAAATAAAAGTCCCAGAAAATGTCAATATGTCTCGCAAACTAAGAAATCAAACTAATTATTATTTGCACTTGGAGTCCAAATTTGAAGGAAAAGGGAGGGGGTCTGAATTTGGAGCACTTTTTCTGGAGCATCATTTTTGGAGACTTTTACTAAATTAAAAAATGCCATTAACTTGGAATATTTACGTAGATTTTGTTATAGCCAGTTTTTAGGTAACTAATGAAAGAATCTTTTGACATCGATCGAGGAATTAAGTGTAACTTTACATTTAGGAAGTTATACAGGAAAAACCAATTGGGGGCCCGCATTTGGCAACTTTCCTCTATGTTCAGTGAAAGTTCAGGTATGTCCTGTCAATGTCCTGTCTATGTCATCAATGTTCAGTTTTCAATACAAATGTTCCATGAACATGAGTAAAAATTCAGCACTGGACATTGAGTTTTTGTCCAATTGTCAATGTCCTTTAAATAGCCAAGTAGATGTGTGGCATGAACCTACACTGGTGCTTACAGAAAGTGCATCACCTACTATCCATATCAAAAACATAACAGTGTCACCTAAATTGGCACCTAAATTGCAGATACAGTAAGTACCAGTTTTATGCTAGTAATTGGTTCCAGCAACATAGAGGCGTAAAGTGAATCAGTGTAACAAGAGACAAAATTATAATGGACGTAAATGAGATAGACTTTTCCAAAATTCCCAAAAATTTCCCTCAGACAGTACTTAGATTGCAGTTTTTAATGCTGAATATTTGAAACATTTATTATGCACATTTAATGGGAGGTTCCAGGTTGAGGGTCTTCCGCAACCCCCTGTCACTCCTACGATACGGTAGTTGAATATAAAAGTCTCCGGCAGACCTGGAATTTGGCGCTGGCGCACCCCCACAGGAATATATCAGTGGCAGCCACCCAAATCCTAGTCTGCAAACACCCTCTGAGGAAAGGACGGCTTGGGTTGGTTCCGAAGGCGGCCAACCTGAACCGACCCCTCAGTAGATTCCTGTGGGGGGGGCCAGTGCCAAACTCCCAGCATGGCGGAGACTTTTATATTAAACTACCATCAACACAGAGCTAGGCTGGAAGACAGGGGGCTGGTCATCAGGTTCTGAGGGCTCTTTTCCCTTCCTTGGGCAAGAACTGCAGTAGACATAGGGTATTTAACAAACTTCGGGGAGTGCCAAGACCAACAATACGGTACTGTATTTATTGATAGACCAAGCCACAAGGCACCACGAAAAACAACGGTCGTGTGTTTGGACTCAGAGGAGTTGCAGTGATGTGTTTATGTTTAGATTGTGTTATCTTCAAATTTTTCACAAATTTTCAAACAGGCGCTAATGTGAAACGGCATAAAATGGGTACTTACTGTACTGATGCATTTAAAAATTCATGTCTTATAATATTACAAGAAAGCCTGATTCAAGGACTCTAACTGGGTACCAACAATTCCTGATGTAAATGACCAAGGCAAAAGATATATCATTTTTAATTTTATTTTAAGCATCCCAGTTGTTATGAGAGTCAGAAAACTTTTCATTAAATGCGTCTGAATGCTGAATCGTGGCTGCGACCACTCGCTTGCATCTCATCCACAGTAATATAGTTGTTACTTTTAGTCCACTTTATATTTACAATGACCACACCTTCAGTGGCACTTTCAGTGGTCCTGCAAAATCAGCACATAGGGGAGCAAATACATAACATCGTTATAGACCAACAACCACCTGCTTATCTTTCTCGTCCCGTGTGTCTGCAGGCTGCACAAGGGCTGCAACCAGCTGGCATCGACAGTCTCGCGTCTCATGCGCTGCTGAGTAGTTACTGTTGTTTGCACTTCACAATGGGCCGCACCCAGCTGAAATCCTGAAACCAATTGGAGCGTTCATGTTACGTATACTTCGACACATAGGTAGTCCCACACTTGTATGAAACCTCTGCAGCCGACGGTATTTACAACACACACCAGAGATACGTGCATGAGGCGTCGGACCTTCGGCTCCAAACGAAACTACAAAAGGCAGTAGTTGGACGCCATGTTTATTGCACCCCCCGGCTTTATGACATAAGTCCACATATAATCTACGCTGATTATATTTAGCAACACAAATTTTCAGAGACATTATTAAGTTATTTTCGTCCCTTTTCACTCAAATTCGCTTATTATTGGTGGCAAATGTACTTTTTGCGATCTGGTGGCAATGAAAGGAACTACTCAGGAACCACGAATGGGACTTGAAAACTTGATTAGGGTGGCCGGGTGGCCATTTCCAAATCTTCAAAAACGACACATCTGCTATGTATATCAATGTACTGCAGTACATATATAACTTATGTACAATCTGTTATGTAGGGCCTATAGTATTAGTATGTATTTAGTTACATTACTGTACACCTTTGTCAAAAAATTGTGTTTACACACACTAACTTAACGAGTCAAAGAGTGAAGGCTATTCAATTTCAGTTATATCTATGTCAGCTCATCATAATATTATGCCTTTTTACTTCATGATAACCGAAACACACAAATTACCAAATTAATGACTAGTCTTAAGCCTAAAAATGTAACTAAATCAAACATATATGGTTTATGACAACAACGTCACGACATTTCCCTATGAGGGGTAGTCAGCGATGAAGGGATAGACACAAGCTAACCCAACATATGAACTACATTAAAACTTGTGAAAATAAAACTATAAACAACCCGTCCCACACCCCACCCCTGTCCATCACAGACGACAGACACGGAATATTGAATTTAAATATTACACTATGCAATACGGTACTTCGCCAAACCAAGCCCCCTCGCCACCAGCCACGACTACTCCAGACGCCCTGGCCACGCCGACGTTATGGCACCACCCTTGTGTTGTAACATTTTGTTTTACCCAATTGTGGAGAAGTGTTGGAGAAGGGGATATGGTGTCCGACTGCTAATCAGGAGGTCCTAGGATCAAATCCCGGGGCCAGCAACTCTGACCGTGGTTTTCTGTGGTTTCCCACGGTCCTTCCAGGAAAATTCCGGAGTTGCTTCCGTAATTAATAGGCCACAGCCGCTTCCTTCTGTTCCTATCCTATCCCAAAGAGCACAGTAAAAATGAAAAGTAAAGAGTTTCAGGCAAAACAAACTTCCCCCCTAAAGAGCCGAAAGAGGCTGATAACACGGTATGAATTATTATAATACAACACCTTGCACCTCATCGACCCCNAGGACGTCCCCTCTACTTGCCGGAGCGAAGGAAGCCTTATCCTCAGACCTATTTACCTATTTACCCATTAATTAACCTACGTCATTTACACCTATCCAAACAAACAGCCCTAGCCTCAGCCACGTCCATGGTCCTATTGACACATGAACGACGGCTTAACACTACTATAGCAACACCCTTAAGACACTGACCCACCTGGTCCAACCATGTCTTCCTAGGCCTCCCCTTGCCCCTCTTACCAGCTACTCCACCCAAATAAACCTTCTTCACAATCTCCTCCTCCTTCATCCTCTCCACATGGCCAAACCACCTTAGAGTAGACCTACACACCTTATCTTTAACAGTTTATTTTTTTGGTTTATGACGAGTTGAAATATAGGCTACCATAAAAGGCTATATAAAAAGCTGTAGAAAATGTAAATCACATACAGTACTTAAGATAATTTATTTGTCAAATGGCACTATAATGAGATATTGAGATGAATGCTATATTGTGGTATTTTTTCTAAAATGAATTTTCAAAAAGGACCTACACATAGTACTTGGGTGGTGTAAATGGAGCCAATATTAACAGCAGTGTTTCTTACATAAAAATACGTCAGTGGTTATTGTGGCCATCAGTTCCCGAACTTTCAGCTGTTCTAGTGCAGGTCAGGAAATTTTTTACTGTATATGATTTTTTAAAGACTAGCACCAAAAAGAAGGCCAATGAATCAGTCATTCTTGAGGTAGAGAAGGACGGACACAGTGCTCAAAAGAAGGACGTCAGGCCACCCTAGTCGTGACCCTAACATACGGTGACTTCAACACCCCAAGTTAAATCAATGTAAAATAACCGGGGTTAAAGACATTATATATTGATAGACCTATGTGGCCAACACTGGTACTGCTAAGTTAGCAGTTGTAGCTATCAGCGAGACGAAAATTCCACCCCTAGTTTCATAGCGTAAAATACCACCGGCTCCTTAATAATGTGAAGATCGTTATTGACATAGTACAATAATACATACCAGTATGGTTTGTTAAGATCATGCAGGGGAACAAAACGCTTCATTACAATACCAATAAATTTATTCCAACCTTGCTGTTGAAGTACCACCCCTTTCTTCCTTCCAACCAATAAATTATGGACACAGTTTTACAGGGCTTTTATGCATGACTAGCCAGAAGCCTGTCTCTCTCATGTGGCCAGGCCATGTTCAATACTATCCAACATAGTTCAAAGAAAAGCTTTGTGTAACTGAAATTGGCTGCATCACTATTAGAGCATAATGTGATGCCAAGAAGATGATATTAGTCACTAAATGCTCTCTAGAGCAGAAAATTCTAAGTGGAGAATACAATTGATCCACAAGACAATATTTTCATGGTACAAAAACCATGAATTCATAATATGTGGCAACTACACCTGATTGAACTGACTTTTCAAATACAACAACAACAACAACAACAACATCACGACATTTCCCTATGAGGGGTAGTCAGCGATGAAGGGAGACGCAAGCTAACCCAATATATGAACTAA
>JYFJ02005445.1:0-24998 GCA_000934665.2 Catajapyx aquilonaris
ATAGCCATAATTATTGCAAAGGTTACTACTAAATCAATGAGTCACTCCTATGGAAAAGTCTTTCATAACCCGAGCAACGCCGGGTATCCTGCTAGTTTTTTATATTTTCATTGTTGAATTTTGCGATACATTTTTTGGGGAAGGAGTTGGCCTTACTGCCGTGCGGGAGGCGGCAAGGGGAGTGGCGGCAGGGGGCACTGGCTGCGTCCGAAACAGCGAGTGGGCAGTGAGGCAGGTTATAGGCAGGCAGACTGTACCAATTTAGTGATAATAATCGAATTTGCTTACATGCAATTGATTCCATAAAAATCCTGGCTTTCTGGCTCTCATTATGAATTGTTCCGTCCGAATGTTTGCATTGCACAATATTAAATGGACAGCTTTGGCTACAGACTGTGGACTTGATTTTCTTGCCTCATTTTCTATCTGGCTCCAGCAGCATCCCATCTCGGGGGGAAGCTATATACTCCGCTGTCTCTCGCCCCCACCTTTCCATCCCCTTAAATAGGAAGTGGCGGATTTTTGCCGATCGTAAGAGCTCCGGCCGCACTCCTTAGACTCCAAGAGAGCGCGAAGAATCAGAAAAATCCGTCGCACCTGAAGGAAACAAAGGCCCCGTCTTATAACCAGGTTACCCCTCAGCTAATGGGAGTCTATTTAGCCCTATATGTATAGTACCATCCACCCTCTCTCTCTCTCTGATGCCGACCTTTTCCTATATTATACCCTCCCATCCATCCTCACTTCATTGCCTTCCTAACGTTGTAGGAAAAGCAAAGTTACACGTCCCCCTGCGGAGCTTGTTTTGATTATCACTCGGGGGCAAAGTCGAGACAAGTAAAGTGCCTCCTTTCCCATCCCACAACCTCGTCTCCATATACTCTTGCAGATTGAGGGGGCTTCCAACTATATACACACGACATGTCGACATCTTCCACACGAGGTTGTTATACATTGTTTACGCAATTAATAGTGGCGTTATGTATATCGGCCGCGCACTCAAGAAGGGGGTTTGCCATAGATAGAATCTCAATTTATATACCTAATCCACTTATTCTCTCTGTACACAAGTTTGTCCGTGTTGACTCATCGCCTATTAGTTACCATAGTTTTCTCCTTCGCCGTTCAACAATAATTATATCGGTCGGCGAGTCAATAATTAAGGCGACGAGACACGTGCTGGTTATAGCACCCTGGTGGGCTTTGTCCGAGCGGTGACTTATCACCAACGTGCATGCAGTACCACTTTCCCCCTGAGAGCAGCAGTAGTGTCCCAGCTTATGTGCCAACTGGTAGTGGCCTATCGTACTACTGTACTTCCGCAAGTGGGGGTGGGCCAAGCAGTAGCTTTGCCAAAATTAGCAACGAGTCCGATACTAGTTTTTATACAGGGTGGTCCAAGTTCAAGTGTCGTTTTATAACGGCGATTAATAGCAGTGATTTTGCGATGACGTAGCAGCGACGCGTAAAATGTCCCACTTCGGCGCATCTTCGGCGACATCGAAGTGGGCAATTTTACACGTCGCTGCTACGTCATCGTTAAGCGCTTCTATTAATCGCCGTTATAAAACGACACTTGGAACTTGGACCACCCTGTATAAGATTATTTTAAATATATTAGGCTATATATATTATTATATATTATATTTTTATATATACAGGGTGTTTCAACTTTTTTGTCTGAACCCGCCGTTATTGCTTTTATTGCAGTTATTCCTCTGACAAATCATCGGTTGCAAGTCACTGCTTACAAAGTAGCAGCTACGTGCATAGCTGCTACTCTGTAAGCAGTGACTTGCAACCGGTGATTTGTCAGAGGAATGGGGCGGAATGGGGTAAAAGAGGGTCACACATCCCATGGAATGTGTCTGACCCTCTTTTTTCCAGGCTTGACCCTCACGTATATGCCACTTCAACCTACGATTCGCAGGGAATAATCCCCGTTCCAGCGTTTGCAAGTCACTGCTTATAAAGTAGCAGCTACGTACAATTTTCCGATAACTGTTCGGACAAAAACGTTGAAACACCCTGTATAATATATAATAGCAAAAAAAATTCATATGCAAGTACCGGTTCCATGGCAAAGAAATTTTTCTCCACAAGAATTTGGGTCTCAGACCTTCAAAAAGTAAGAATGCAAAGAGCTAAGCCCACAGTAAAAGGCTTGTCCCAAAGGATCGTAAAATGGCTTCTTGCGCGTCAGGGCATGGTAGTCACCAGGGCTTCTATGAATGGGGAAGGGTGGGGTTGGATCCCCTTATACTCTAATAGTACCCCCCGCCATCCCTCTGATGCCATTCGGATTTGCCTCATTTGTTCAAGACTCTTTTTCGGAAAATTAGGCCCGGCCGGATGCAGCAGCAGAAATGCCCAAAATTGGTAAAGGCGATTAGGGAATTGCGGCTTTGGCTTGGAGGATTGAGGAAAAGCAGCAAGCATTGGATGGAAAGGGGGGGCAGAACCAATTTTCTAATTGTTCCCCCCCCCCCTTCCCCCCTCTTTCTTCTTCTCAATTCAGTCAAAAAAAGAGAGACGAAGGCTTTAGAAGAACTTATTTTAAAACCGGCCTGGATGCGCGGGCGGTATATATTCCAACAAGGGGAGGATAGTCCAAGAAAACCATTAACCGGAAGAACTCTTTGAAGGATTATGCTTGCCAAGCCTCTTCGTTTCGCCAGATTTCTTGCGCGCAGAGATTGGCTCCAAAAAAAAATGTTACTTACTCTTTCGCTGCTTTGAGCCATTTTAAATTGTGTATACATTTACACTGCTTTATGATAATGAGGAAACTCGACCGGATCCGGATCTGGTTCACTTCTATAGGTACAGTACTGTAAATCTACGGAAACCTGACACAAACTGTACGTATACAGTGAAACATGCTTATGTTGCACACTGACGGTTTCAATAAAAATGTCAAACATGAGGATGGGTCCAACATATTATTAGGATTTCAATCTCATAGTTTCATAGTACAGTACAGTATAATGATGTATGCAGAGCTCAGTATGGCTCAAGTTTTTAGAGAGAAAAAACGAGGTAGGCCCTACCTGTTGAGTAATTGTGAAAATGGTGTACTGCACGTGTCCAACAACTTAAGAGTGGAAAAGGTGTCCAACTTCCAAGTTAACGAGGCGTCCAACTTAGCAACAACCGGGGATAGGCTTTTTTTACGGTTCCAAAAATAATGTCCAACATAATATTATGGAGGTGGCCAACTTATTAAGGTGTCCAACTTGATAGGTTTCAATTTACTGTAATAAATGCTTTTAGTGACATAAAAAATTATTACAGCTCATTACTACTTGAATAGCTACTGAATTTGTAGGTCGTTCCTGCTTTGAAAAATCACTCAGTCTTCTAATAAAATAAAATCCTCTATAAATATAATTTTCAGTGTAACTGTTTAAATATAAACAAATACGTATGTATGCCTTTAAAATAATATTATTGGGCAATTCAGTTAAATTGGAACATCATGTAATCCTACATTACTTGTGTCGTGATAAATTATTGCATCTGCATGCACAGGTCTATTATGGTGTTAGTACGATATGTTTCCGTTACCGATGATAATAATAGCAATTATTCTGAATTATCGATCACAAGTACAAATGTAATTAATTTAACCAATGTTCTCCATGCATTTTATTACAGTAAATACTTCATATCTAAATAAAATGTGAAAACAATTAAAGCGTGGCTCCAATTTGGTGCCAGTTAATCAATTATTTTGATTATTTACACGTTTCAGGTCATACTTATCACACCTGGAAATGTCATTTTTGCAACAAAAAAATTATTTAGACCAGAACGATTTAAGAAATCGTCAAAACATTTTCTTATAAAAGAGATATGGTCGAATTTTTGTCCCACTGCTATAGTTAGTGCTAACTTAGCAGTTGACACTGGTAGGCCTATTATACTACTAAGTTAGCAGTAGCTATCAGTGGGACTAATATATTATATTCCACACATTGTCACTTTTAAATCAATTTATGAAGTCCTTTAAAATGCAAAAAAATGCAAATGCATAACATTCCGATTTAATAATATTACCTACCCTATCTAATATGTTTTTCTAGACATATACTTATCCAATTTACCAACAATTAAACCCGAATAAACCATCATCTTCACGATCTCTTCATCTTTCTACGACTATAGGCCACCTCAGAGTCGATAATGATTACTTCTAACAATAGTTATATTGTTTGGAATATCTACTCTATAAGTCGTAAGAAGGTGAAGAGATTGTGAAGAAGGTTCAATCGGGTTCAGTTGTTTGGTGACAACTTTGCAAAATCTTCTCATTAGCTATAATCTCATCTAACCATATACCTACCTTGCATATATGCCAAAAACCTTCAATATTATGACAACCCGAGCATTTTCTCCATTAGATATAGGGAGGTGGGACACACATTATGATGATGATGAGATTCTTAATTGTATCCGACCTGGCGTGCAAACCGCTAAACCCCTACTGTCGCCCGATCTTCCTTTTCCCTTTGGTTACAAACCCGACAACAGACACAATTCAAACGAAAACCCCCAGCTGTCAAGTCGGGGCTTTCCAGGTGTGGCAAAAGGGGGTTTTGGTGGTTCCAACCTCTCTTTTCTGCATTGCACCCCCATCGAGGCATCATTGACCTCACATAATGCAAAAGGATCGCATCAAAAATGCAGAAGGATCCTAGAGTAATTAAAACAGATTTCTTTCTGATTCATGCGAGAATAATACTCTTGAGCTATATTTTTGAGAGGGAGGGGGTTTGCATAGCAAATACTCCTAAAGGGGTTTTTGAAGGGTAGGTTTTGATGATGAAGAAGAAAGAAAAAAAAAAAGCATCCCTCTTTTGAGTGAGCGGAGATGCGATTGAGATTCACCTAGGGTCGTCTGTGTGGTCTGAATAGAGCCCCACTTGGAAGATAGTCCGGGTACCCGCCAAGGCGTCGCCGCGTTAATGAACCAGCGCTACTTCCTCCTAATCCCGCCAGAATGAAAAATTACGCTTCCTCTTCGCCGAAGAGCCTCCTTGCCATTATGTCAACAAAAGGAAAAGAGGGCCAGGCGATGATGCCACAGGCCAGGTCTATGGGACTTCAAACATTGCCACGACCTCCGACCCAGTCAGTTCAGAACCACCCGAACCTTATGGGGACAATCAAAGGACATGTACTGTCCAATCTGACCCTTTTACAAACCTGGAGTGACCCTCCAGTGCACTAGGCCTGACCATGCCAACATCTGGCAACCCTGCCGCCGTCTGATCGCCAGTAATCCCTTTTAATCACGTTTACGACGGAGATTAAAATATTTTTCCCCTTCTTCATTTCCTTCGCTCGCCCCCGGGATTCGCAGATCAAGCCCTTGCCAGCCCTCCAGAAATTTTGAAGGAACCAAAAATTTCGCGAGTTGCTTCAAACGTCGCCATCTTGTCGTGATTCGACAGCGTGGACGACGCGTCTGGTCCACAAAATGGCGGAGCTAGGCCTACCAGCCTATTTCGAGCCAGAAATCGCTGTGTAGGGACCAAATCGCCGAAAAAAATTGGAAAGTCTTCCGATGCATAAGGAAGCTGGAACCATTAGGAGGGATCAGAAGAGGGAGCTGGGAATCGCAATGCGATTTCTTCTCCCGAGGATCGCCTCCCGGAATTTCTAATTGTCCGGGAGAGAAGAAGATTCTTTGAGCACACCCCCCCCCCCCTTCCCTTTTCTTCTCCCCTTTTCTTTTTCCCTCGTCATAAGCTGTCAGGGAGATTCAAGCCTCATTTTGCAAGTGAAAAAGGAGCGGACGCCTTCTCTTAAAAAGCTTAACGAAGCAAAGAGGTTTTTCCACCACACCCCACCTCCCCCCATCTCCCACCAATTAAGAACGAGGCCCAAGGGGTTAAGGCGTCGCTTCGTGATTCGGCCCCAAAAAATGGCCTGGATTTGGAGGGCCAAGAGACCGCTTGATGAGCTTCTTGGTCACTAAGCCCTGGGGACTTGGAAGCACTTCAGTTCTTAAGTGAGTTAAGACCCATTCGGGGTATGATCTCGCATTACGAGTTTTGATGTGTTGCTTCCCGTTCGTCTTTCTTTTTTTTACCATTTACTTCTCTCCTCCGGATGCTTGGTTTTCTTCCTTTTCTTTTTTTCCTCTGTGGGTGCCCCGCCGCCCTTCAAAATCTGTAGGATGAACAGGACCGTCGGACCGAATAATTCCGTTTGGACTGTTTTTATGCCCAGAGAGGGGGGAAGTCTCATTCGGAAAAGACTTGGGTCGGAAATGGGTGACGCTATTTTGCCGTTTAATGGAGCTGATGCAGACGTGAATAACTCTAACCCTTTTTTTCGGCTTGTAATCGACGTCTTTGTTTAGCACTTAAGCAATGTGAGCAATGGGCTGCCAGTTTTCGCAGAAATAGCCCAAGTCAAAATGTTAAACACTTAAAATTTGGTGATTTTTGAGACACACGGTTTGAAGATTTCATCCTCACTTTTGTGATCATTATTTTGCTATAGTTTATACCTCCTGATATTAGAAGAGGGTTGCACGTGAGTAAATTATTTTGAACAAAATATGACTAGTGTTTTCTATGCCTTCATAAGTGTGGCTACGTGAACTGATAACCATTTCTCTGGGGGGATGTAATTGGGCTGGAAAAATGGACTAATGTAGCTATAACTACATTGACCAAAATAATTAGACTGATTGTCGTATAGCAAAAAGTGAACAGAAGTTCACCCATAGAGATGGTTTGCCTGAATCATTTTACGAAACAATGCAGGGAGTTGCATCAGGTGAATAAGCCTTTCCCATTTCGCCTGGGGCTAAAATATGCTCGAGTCTCAAATACATTTTTTTTTTCTCTCTGCCATACCCAATATGGAGGCATCCTTTTTTTTTGGTTCCCAACCCTCCAAAGGCGATTTAGCCCTGATTCACGTGTGAGTGTATAGTCTTGCTTTTCCTGGAGTGAAGGTTTAGCGCCCTGGTCGTAAAAGGGCGGTCGGAAGCAAATCATCTTGACCATTCGCATGCGGACCCAAACTCGACCCAGCACCTGAACCCAGTCCCAGAAGAAAAAGAAGAAGAAGAAAAAGCAAAATCCTCCGCCATGACACTTCTCCAGATGGTATATGGCGCCACGCTGCGGGGATTCGTTTTACTTTGGCCTCTCCTTACAAAAACTAAGTCGACCAGGCGAGGCATAGATATCACCATTGTCAGACACACACACACACAAAAATAAAAGTGGGGGGACAAAGAGGGCCAAAATTTTCAATCTGAAAAAGGGGCTTTTGGGGATCGGAGAAGCCTACATGTTGCTTATGCGGACTTGCGCTGTTTATTTTTTTCTTCTTCTTCTTCTTTTACTGGGAAGGGGTGATGGAAACTCTGGACTTGAGCCTATGAACTAGCAGCTGCGGTCCAACGGGACTCTGATTTAAAATCTGTCCCATATATCCAGTAGTAGTGCAAATCAACATTTTTTTCGGTCTAAAAGTAGCCTCCCCTAAAAAATTGTAGGGTCATTTTAACGCGGAAAATGTTCTGTACTTAGGATCATTATATCAACTCAAGAAAAGTTTCAGTGTGATTATGACATACACTACTGTAATCCGTGATTTAATACAGATTTATAAAAGTCACATACTGATGGAAGTTCAATGATTACGGCAAGCCTATCGTTTATCCGCACCTAGCGACGAGGCGGGGTTGGGAAGGTGTGGTGGACTCCAAACATATGTTGGCTATACGTGTTGCAAACAATCGGTTGCCGAGAGAGCACAACAAAGGGCGTAACAAAGGGCGTCTTCTTACCCAAGGCACCCGATTGTTTGCGACGCAACGTTGCCAACCCCGACCGCGTTGTTAAGGTGCGGATAAACAATAGTTTATCCGTATTGTTTGTTTGTCTGTTGTTTCCTCACATCATAAAATCACTGATCATTTAGGATTTCAAATCTAAACTGAATATATTTTTTGGCTAAACAACACCCAAACCATGACCCACACTGATGATTCCAACACAACAGTCCTGTCCAGAGAAACTGGCACGCCTGCAACGTAGGCAACAGCACGGAGGAGTCACGGATTGCCCACCTCTCAGGATGAAACGTTTGGTCATCCACTTTTCCTTCTCTGGGATAAAAAGTGCTCATGTTTTTATTCTGCGTGGTTGTACGTACTTCATGTTAAAATTACAGTCCATGGCCTTCACATGTCTGCCTCCTCTTCAGGAGGAAGTACACAAAGTCATAATGTTGGGGGCTTCGTCGTCGAAACAATATTCCCCCCCCCAACCCTCCCTTGCGGTGTCCACATATCAGCCCGTCACCTTCTAAAGGGTTGAAGGGTTTTGGCCAACGTCGTGAGGACGGAAATCCCATCTCCCTACCTCCCCTCCCCCCAGCTCCTCTCTCCTCCTCCTCCAACTCTTAATAGCATTACTCCGATTCTAATGGGGTCCTTAAACGTCGTCCCGCACGTATTAATACGATTAGAGTCGGTAGCTCCATCTTCCGGCCGTCCCCACGCTTAAGACGATGATCCTCCCCGGCCTCTCCTCTTCTCCTCCTACCTACCCCCCCTTATATTATACACTATATACACTCCCTCTTCCTACCCCCCCTTTACCCTTCTTGCTAATTTTATTTTCATTTTAATTGGGCGCAAATGAAGGGAAATGAAAGAGGGGGTGGGCTCCCATTAGCTGAGGGGTAACCTGGTTATAAGACGGGGCCCTTTGTTTCCTTCAGGTGCGACGGATTTTTAAAAATTCTTCGCGCTCTTTACCTAAGGAGTGCGGCCGAAGCTCTTACGCCTGGCAAAAATCCGTCACTTCCTCTTCAAGTGGGTGATGCTTCACTAAAGTAAAAGGCTGGAGGGGGAAGAGAAGCTTTCCACCAAAGAGACCAAAAGAGTCAAGAGCGAGGGTGGATGGATGGATGACACCCACGGCAAAGGAAATTCCGCATCGGATCGTCCTAACAAAATGTCTACAGAAAGTGTTGGAATTTCATAGCAATAAGCTCATTGATAGCATATGATTCATAAAAACATGGTCATATTCAGAAACTATCGAGGACTAACTTTAGATCAGAGTGGCTAACAACAGGGATTCATTTAAAAACGAATCATTCAGAAACAATTGCACTAGCAGGGGACCCGTTCTTCGCTCGGGGGATTGATAAATGAATGAAGTTTGTAAAAGTTTGCTCATTATAATAAAGCAACCTTTAAAACAAAAAACACTTTTAAAAAGTTCGGTTTTCGGACTTTTTCCTGAATCGTCTGCACGTTGGACATCGGTTTGCCAAGTTTCAGTACTCTCAGTACTCCGGAAGTGCTTTAAATATCCATGACATACATATGGACAAACTTTCTGGTTCATATATAAGTATACCGGTATATCGAGAGAATATTGCTTTCTATTGTCGACTACAAAATATCTTAGATATGTTGCTTAGATATGCCGGATAATGTTTTATTAAGGTGGTACAACATAACAGTAGTCTAATATAAAAGGAACACCTAACTCTTACAATCATGTTAGTGAAATCAGGCATGGAATATATTCTTGTAATGCAATTTTGTTTAAAAAAATAACTTCTTTCCTTGTGCTTCATTTGTGCAAATCGACAAAAAAATCTGCAAATTTTGGCTGAAAATGTAGCGAATTCTACTCTGCAGTATATTATGATCAGCTTTTTTCCATCACTTAAGCACATTGTGACATGTGACACAAAATTATTGTCATTTTTACTTGAATTAAGTTCAATTGTGGCTCATTCTGCATACAATTAATGTGAACAATCCGTTGCAATTTTGTAATAGTTTAGCACAGTAATAATACTTGACGCAATATTATTTCCCATATAGTCTTACAATTTTAAAGCAGTAACCTGTCACAAAACAATTTTAAAAAAAACATGCTGATGTAACACCCTTAGATTTGCCAATAAATTCCACAAGGCCCCATTAAACGGCCACCTTTTGTGTTTCGTCACCGTTTCAGGGGAGGGACATGGAAGTACGTCAATCTGATAATTCAATGATTGGAGGGGGGGGGGGGTTTGGGATGATGCAGCTAGGGGAAGAGGGGAGGAAAGTGTCCGGAGGTGATGGGGGAGAATGTTGGGGTGGAACCAGAGAATTATATGGACAGACTTATTGGAGAGAGAGAAGAGGGGGGCCTTCAAATCATCCCTATAGTGATTTGAGCACATATCTCTTTATTGCTCATATAATGTTGTTTATGTTTACTGTGTTGTTGTTCCTCGTTTTTCTGTCCCCATCGTTTGTCCCTGCCGCCTAAATTTAACAAACAATCAATCAGCGCCACCATAATAATAATAATAATAATAATAATAATAATAATAATAATAATAATAATAATAATAATAATAATAATAATAATAATATGACCACCTTCAATTGATCAAATCAAGTGAATCAAATTTTGTGGAGGGCAGGCAACTTTCGATTCGCTCTTTTTCCACCATCGGCTCGTGACGCCACCAGTACAACACCGTGTCCATCACTGTGCGCACAGAGATTGGAGTGAAGAAGTTCATAAGAAAACAAACCAGTTCTCCAGAGATATTTTCGATATGAAGATAGACAAAAAAAAAATTGGGACACACTACAGCATTTCATTTTAGGAGCTCCTGTGCGCGGTTCTTTCGCTTTTCAGGTGTTGTGACTCTGGGTCCAATCTACGTTACCTGCCAGCAGACCCTGCTTCTTGCTTCCTTTTTGTGCCATATCCCTTTGAGTCGATTCTAACTGATAGAGAAACGCGACTTCCTCTTTCTCTCTCTCTCTCTCTCTCTCTCCGCCACAAGCAAGGTAGCTCCAGCACAGGAGAAAATAAATGGCAGCGCAACACACACAGTCCCGCAAGAGAGTCGGCTTGTCTCCTATTGTTTTAAAATAAAAGGGAGTCGGGGGTGGTGGTGAAATCCGGTTTGAAAAGAAGAAGGGCGGAGCTGGCTGCTGGATGCTTTTTTTGTTGTTGCTTCTGGCTGCCATTCGGAGAGACACAAGATACAAAAGTAATCGCTACATCTAAAACTAACTCATCTGAACGCTCCCCACATCTTTCGCCTTCTAGTTGCAGTTTGGTGGAGATGAAATGGAACGGCTCTATACAGATTTCTTCATTAGAGGTAAAAGGTCGCCAGACGAGTTTTTTTTGTCTATAGGAAAATATTACAGTGAATGGCCAGAAAAAAAAAGTCAGAATCAAGGGGTAGAAAAATAGGGGTCATCTCCAGAAGGTCGCCAGATATTTCATTAATTAATTAATCAGAATATTTTTCCATAAATGAATGGTACGTTATGGCAACAATGTTCAAAAAAATTCACACATAATGCAATATTTGAGATTCATAAAATTATGTCGAATATGTTTTTATTTCATTTTGTATACTGTACTTAGGACATTGAACCAAAATATAAATTACAGTTATTCTCATCGATTAATTATTTAGTTAATCAGGATATTTCTCTATGTGAATTGTACTTTCTCGGAATATATTTTTCTGATTGGTAAATTAGGAGAATGTTCAAAAAAAATTGCACGCACTTACGTCAAACCCTTCCATGTCGTATATACGTATGCTGTACATTGGACAATAATATTGAACGTTCATACGTGTGTTACTGGAGGTACTGTACATTGCAAAATATGTTGCCCACCTGGCCTCACTCATTCCAAACGACATATAACAGCTCCAAATTTTTTCCCCCTGTATTTTTTCGTTATTTTTTTTACCCGCCTTGCTGGTTCTGCTGAAGGCTTTGCATCACGTGAATTTTTCCACCTTCTTTGCAGACGACGTCTTCGGTAGTGACCGTCTGTTTGCCATTCCTTCTCAGGGCTCCAGATGAAAGTGTTTCAATTCCTTTCCGAAAGCAATCCATTCCCTTTGCCTTTCCCTTTGCGCTTCTCCTCTCTTACATCCTCCCCCCCCCCNCCCCCCCCCCCTTCAAATTTTTTTCTCTCCCGCCTCTTCTCCTCGTCCAGTTGGAATTCTTAAGTGCTGCTAATTGGCAAGAATTATCTAAGGGAAAAACGCAAAAGAATGGCAAAGCAGGTTGAGAAAGAGGGGCAATGAAGGTGGGGGTCCCCCGGAGTCTAAATCAGAATGATCCAGCACCCTAAAAATCTCATTGAATTATTCAGGTTCTTCCTGTAGCAAAAGAGGAGGGGGGGGGGTCGTTTTCATCAGTTGGGCAAAGTACAAGAAGGTCTTCTCTCCTTTCTCTCATCCGCATTTCTGAGGACATGCCTGATGCTGTCGTCTCGACTAAGAGCTTTATGATCTTTAATTGACCGCTTTTAAGAGTGCACAAAGCCTTGCAAAGGATGGAAGCGAGCCCTCCCCGCCCCCTCTTTTTAGAATGGATTTTCAAAATTGAGACTCAAAAAAATATTACATGGCCATTGTTAGCCTCGCTCCCTCTCTCAGTGCATTGCAGAAACTTTTAATATCATGTTTCATTCAGTGTGCTGCTGCAAGGCCTCAGTTTTTGTCATAATTGGAAGAGATTTAATTACCTGGGGACGTTAGCAGGCTGAAATGTTATATTATGTACTCTTCTTCGTCTCTTTACATCTGATAGTATATCCACACATATTAACAACTGAGGCGTTGATAACGGAAAAGGCATAAGTCACATAAATATTTTTACTGAGGCTAGACAAAAAAAAACACTGCGAAGAATATTTTATTACACAAAAGTTTTCTTATTGTTGGATTTTGTTACATATAAAGTCATGAAAAGCAATTTATGAGTTTAACATTTAATTTTAGGGAATATATATATTTTTTATGCGCATTTCTCTTTGTGACTTATGCCATTTCTCCCATGTCAACGCCTCAATTGTTTAAAATATCCTGTACAAATGTGGCTACATCAAATTCTTTGTCACAGTATGCCACCAAAAATTGTAAGAATCTAAATTTTTTGTTATCAGAAAAATCAGCCCTCGCTTCAATTTTATAAAAAATATTTGAACACCCTCAGCACCAATTTGTACAAAAAAAATTGTCGTATTGTACAATTATACCACCAAAAATTGTAAGAATGTTATTAACGTCACATTGTGATCAGGGAAATAAATTTCCTCTCTTCAATAATAATTGCAATGAAAAATATTTGAACACCCTTATTAGCACCAATTTGACAAGTATTTTGTCAGATTGTATATACAAAGGCAATTTGGTAAAACGAGGGGAAACACTCCGAATCTTTTAAAAGTGATTACCGGAATGAAGAGACGATTGTTTAATCCTTTTGGACTAAAGAGGGTTACCCTGTGAGAGCTGTCTGTGTTTTCTTCTTCTTAACCCCCCCCCCTCCTCCTCTTACACTTAGACCTCTTTTTCCCCTTTTCCTCCAGCATCTTCCCCAGCAGCTTTTCCCCCCTTTTCTTCCTCTCGGTCCTTGAGTCGCCTATGATTTATTCATCCCCTGGCGTCCTCAAAGAGAAACAGCCTGGAGGGAGCCCCGAACGCAATTTGGAAGAGCTTACCCCCAAGTGTTGTTGCTGTCATATTTTCACCGACTCAAATTGGCGCCTGGGACAATTTTATCCCGTTTCTGGTGGGGGGACTCTGCTTGCCAAAATTATGTTCATTGGAACCGCTTACCACGATCCTCCTCATCATCGAAAATAATGCACATTGTTGTGGGTTTTGCAACTGAATAAAAATTTGCATCAACACAAAAAAAATATCAGCAACAAATATTTTTTTATGGCTTATATTTCTGCATGGTTTTAAGGGTACGCTAATGAGTGGCCTGGTTCAGCATCCTATAGATAACATCTGAAACTTTATACGTGCTGGGCCTTAAGGGAGAGAGAGAGAGAGAGAAAAAAAAAAGTTACAAGTCATACGAAGCGGAACACTCTTTTCCGACGCCATGTCGGCTCTCTTTTGAAGCAAAGTGGCCAAACTTATCAAGTCCGACTTTCGTAATTTGCTTGCCTACAAACTTTAGACGGTGCATCGAAAAAAAAAGTATGTATATTCGAAAAGAGGGTCTAATACAGGGTGGTGTACTGCCCAAGTACACAGTTCAATATGAGGTTTTAAAAGCTCGAGAAATATCTTCATTACAAATGGTACCTCACATTGAAATGTTGCTAAATTACAATTATATGGACAGAAAGTGTGATATGCAATTTTATCAAATCAGAAATTAATTTACATCAGACACTAATTAGATAATCGCATTTTTACCCCCAAATACTTCCGTTTTCCAAATTTCCAAAAATTAACAATTTTTTTTCTGAATAATTCAAAGCATGAATTATCATAAACTTATTCACCTACACATTTTCACTTAGAACTTGAGCAATGCACCACCCTGCATTTTTTTTAAAGTATAAAAAAAACGCGAGTGGATTTTGATCTATATACCTTCTGCTGCTTGATGGTTACTGCTTGCAGGAGCTCAACTCACCTAATTTGTTGACTTTTTTCCGTCTTTAGGGAAGTCTTTGGCGTCCCAACAGTGTCAATATTTGCTTGTCTTTGTGGCCGAACTGAGGCGAGGGGGCCCTCTAATTAATTAACTGTGGTCAGCCTGGGACACACTGTTTCCTCCCCCCCCCNCCTCCCCCATAAAAAAGATGCATGGAGCTTTTGAGTCTCCCCCACCCCCCTTCTTCTCTACCCTTCACTTTTTATACTCCGAGTCTGAAATGAAAGCAGTGTAAATTAGCTCTATGCCAACTTTTTGGTTCATATAATGATCTTGTTACTTCCCGAGATGGATGTGGGTTGGATTTCCTAATAATAGTCCAGATGTTGAATTCACAAAGAAGATTGCATCTCCGTAGGGCCTAAAAACAATTGATTTAGGACCCAGAATCATATACAAATGATCGTCTCTGTCACTCTTTCCGTTTGTTTGTCCGAGGTGATAGTACCACTTTCCTCCGCATGGCAGGAGTGTGTAGAGTGGTACGATGTGCCATCTATGAGCGGGGTATGTTACTTACGTGGACAGTCGGGGGGCCCAGGCGAAGTTTAGGCAAATAGTTCGCTTATTCTGGGCCCTAAATCAATTGTTTTGAGGCGCAGAAATATAGACTTCAGAGATGAAATGTCGTAAAAAGTTACACTCTTCTAAAAGCGGAAATTAATTGATATCAAACACTGATTACATTCCCAACTGTCCACGTAGTAACATACACCCTCTCATAGATGGTGCATCATACCTCTCTGCAGTCTCCTGCCATGCGGATGAAAGTTGTACTATCACCTCGGACAAACAAACGGAAAGAGAGACAGAGCCGATTATTTGTATGATCACATCCAAACAATTACACATTTTCTGAAAAAAAATATATCAATTAGAGCCAAACGGTTAGCTAAAATGTTGATGAAACGTCGAGCATTATTTTCGCACAACATTCATCCATATAAATCCAGTTGTTTTCAGTCACCTAGCTCTTACCTCCCCCGGTCCCCCACATCCCAAAATTACATGGTGCCCGAGAGGCTCTCGCATCACAAAATGTTTTTTTCAGAATTTAAAACGCCCCCCCCCCCCTTCCCCTGGTGGACTCGCACCAAGCAAGCAAGCAATAACCAATTAATTACTAAACAGGGGCAATTGCACTTTGCGGATTACTCATCGTGCGGTTACCATGTCCAGTCTGCCAACAATACACGGAGCTGTAGTGTTTATACTGGGCCGAACGAGAGAGAATGATGGTGGCGTTTTTTTGGCTTCGAGGGATATGCAGCAGGGTGTGCCAACTGAAAATGTCCCTTTCAGTTAGCCCACAATTTATACGCTCTATAAGCTGCTTGATGTTTTAAAAAAATGCTTGTAGTGGATATGGAAAGAATTGACTACTAATCATTAGGCCGGTTAAATAACAGAAGTTTGCACAATACTCAGAGAATATTGTTTTAATCGCGAATAGTTTCCACTAATGAACATAATATAAAGTATAAACAGAATGTTTCCATCACATTTTAAAGAAATTGGAAACAATTCAACAATCTGTATATTAATTATGCATTTTACCATACCTGTATGTATACAAATTGTTCCAAATAAGCATGAAGATATTTGGTAATTGTGATTATGTCGATAATAATCTCATCTTTATGTAAATTGTAGAGAAAACAACATTCATCTATTTTATTGACTTACTTGTAACATCATAGTTTTTATCACTTCTATACATCCGTGTCCTGTTCTAGCTCTACTCTAATCTTATTATCATGTAAAATAATATTAAGTTACTTTAAAAATAACTTCTAAAACTCCATAACTTATATTCAAATGGAAATATTGGCACGTAATTACAGACCGACAGCGGTTAAAGCCTTTTACATATTTCCTACTCTTTGTATAAAAAACTGCTATCGTTCTATGATGTGTAATGGTTATCATAATTGAATTCAACGCCCTAATGTACAATATTATTGCAGATAATTCACACGATATAATTCGTCTATATTAATTACAGCATTATTTGTTTCAATGCAGAGTCGATTCACATCCTGGATCGATTATGCATTTAAACAATATTGCTGAAACAAATGTGAATTGCAATGAATTTATACGATCGTAACAATAGGAAATCCATCTCACTTTTTTTTGCTGGCCATCACCCCCAATATTCTTTTTACTCAGTAAAAGAAATACTTATTGCAAATAAACAGCTTTAGTACCAAGTAATCGCTAATTATTATTAAACCTGACATTTCATAATGTATGCCTGACTTATGATAACCCCCCCCCCCCCCACATCCACTTGGTTCATGTCCAGCATGGTAGGTGACTTTCCCATGGGACAAACCCTCCCCCCACATCAGTTAGGGGCTTGGACAAACCCCACGCTCCATTAGGCTAATACGCACCTCAAAACCCAGTTGTAGAGAGTGGAGGGGGGGTTTTTTGGAGAGCCACTTGGCCAGACCCTTCTCTTCGAATCCCTGGCGCCTCATTCAAAACTGTGGATGACCATAGGGTGGAGCCAGAGGGAGAGAGGGGGTTGGAGCCACGCCCTGTCCAAACCCAACCCGAGAGAGTCTATAGTCCCCCCAACTATAGTACATTGGGAAAACTCTTGACTCCTTTACATCCAGCCGCAAAATCCCCGCCCATTTCACATTGGGACGCTCGACAAGTGTTTAAGTCGGCCTTCAGCAATCAAGCTAATGGGCTAATTCAGAGAGACCCTGAGGGAATCAGAAAGTAGGAGAGAGGGGGAGGGGATGGGGGGTAAATACGCTTATCAAAGTTATCTGTTGCAGGAATGATTGGTTGGATGGAAGGGGGGCATCAAAGTCACTGTTTGGTTTCCATCGCGCTTTTTTTTTGGTATAGGGGGTAACCGAACGTCCCCCTGAGGCTTGGACTTCCAGGCAACACTAAAGAGCTGGGTTAGCTAACAACCAAGGATAAAAACGCCAAAGTCCAATCAAAAATGCAAAAAGAAAATTGGCAGGTATCAAACAAAATTATTTTCCTCCTGCCCATCAATAATATTATACGTACTGTACATTATTAATCAGCCTGTTGGTCATGATAACAATCAGTCATGCCCATTGCCCATTCCCAAGAAGAAATTCATGGCAATTCACAACTTGCCATCCGGGCTAATATTAGCAGCTAATATGTTTGATAACTGCTAATATAAATATTCGAATATATACAGTGAAACCTATTAGTTGGACACCTTAGTATGTTGGCCACCTCCCTATATATATGTTGGACATTATTTTTGGAGCCGTCAAAAAAACCTATCCCAGCTGTAATGTTGCTAAGTTGGCCATCTCGCTAACTTGTAAGTTGGACACTTGTTTCCGCTCTTAAGTTGAGAGTACAATTTTCATATTTACTCTACATGTACAGTACACTTGTACAGTGAAACATGTCTATGTTGGACACTGACGGTTCCAAGGAAAAATGTCCAATATACTACTTAGGATTTCAATCTCTCCGGTTTCATAGTAAAGTATACTGTACAGTAATCATCCAGTAACCAACTTCCAGTGCATGTTTTTATATTTTCAGGTACAGTACATTCGGTTCAGTGTGTAGCCTACATGAAATTTCTGAAACTGGCCTACTTTTTGGCTCACACGTATAAATCTGTGAAATATTCTTTAGTTGGGCAGAAAAAATGTGATCAATAAGAGTGGCATGCTAAAGTATACGTATACAGTTCTAAAGATAATACAAATGTATATAGAGTAAAATATGTGAAAATTGTACCGCCCTTGTCCAAACTTATGAGGGGAAAAGTGGCCAACTTAGCAACATTATTACAAGGGATAGGCTTTTTGAAGGTTCCAAAAAATGTCCTACATGCGGATGTGGCCAAGTTATTAAGGTTTTACTGTACTTCTGAACAATTTTGGTACTTTCAGGAGTACAAGAAATACTACGCAAGCAAAAACAAACATGCCTGCCTCTGAAGGAATAGGCCTGGAATATAGGGCCTAAAAGACCCGAAATAGCTTCAAAAAGTTCATAAACCATCCCATAAAAATGTTCAATAGGCATTAAAACACGCAAAAAAGGCATAATAGTTCACAAAATCACGACATAGGCAATTTTAGGCATTATAAAACCAACATTTTCCACATCCTGCGCTTATGAAACGGATAGATCGCTCCACAAAACCATCCCAACTGTAAAATGAACTACACTCTACAGTAATAGGCATTTGCCTAAAAGTCCGAGCTTCAGCAATGAGTCTGACTGAAACTAGAACCATTCACAAACCTCAGTAATAGACCCTATAAACACAATTATAAAAAGTTATATGCAAAGAATTATGGAAATGCGCAAGAGTTACATAGCATTGTCTCAATAAAAATAGCAAAATGTTATTAGATGGATAATAAGAGAATCTGGTTGTATGTTTAAGTGTTAAAATAATTGCACAATAATTTAAGTGTGAAGTCACTACCAAAATATGCTAAGACCTATAGGAAGGTAAATGATAGCACGAGGAATTATTGTATTATACTTTAGAGACCGCTAAACTGATCCGTTGATCGAATAAATATTACAAGTCCCGCATAGCGAGGCATGTCTGACTTTAAAATTTCGCACGCTATAGGAAAAATTAGATAATATAGATAACATGTTCATCACATGCAGATAGCAAGAGATAACGATCAATTATTAGAGATATCAGATTATGTTCTCAAACGTTTTATCATACAGTATAATGTTCTAACAGTATCATAAAGTAGACTGTACGAGATAAGGGGTACTGCACTGCTATAGTTACTGCCAACTTAGCAGTACCAGCTGTACCAGTGCCAACACTGAAGTTTGGAGTGCAAATTGTACCTTTGCATCTGAATATGTCGACGCACCCCATGCAAAATAATGCTGTCATCAATTATTCTCCGTACATGGAAACAGCCACTTCGCTGTTCAGAAAATATCTGCCACACGAAAATGTTCATGACTTGAATGATGAAATTACGTCAGGTGTGAACCCCGAGGCATACTGCAATGCACAACTGCAGTATTTATCACGCGAGTGTTAATCTCCTCTTTATCTTCTCCTATAGGTGCGAGTGTGAGCTTTGCCAACACCGTGGGCCTATAAATCCCGTCCACGTGGGCCTCCTCGTGGTTCAGGGGAGTATCCGCGCATCTGAACCGGTGGTGCTCGGCGCAGGCTCCACCCAAGGCCCGCCTGCCCCGTGCCCTAAACCCGATCCAGTGCGCCTCCGGTGGGTGGTAGCCTCGGATCTGGCGGGGCCCAGTGCTCCGCGTCGGCGCCCCCCCCCTTTGCAACTCTTCTCAGCTTTTGACTCACACAACAACATTTTGCGGCTGCGGCCTTGCGTCGCATTCCCCCCCTTCCCCCATCCCCCCTCGTCATAAGGGGAAGCACCCAGGGCATCTCCCGCTCAGTCCGGCTCCGGCTTCGATACCCGGCAGGGGGAGCCCCGCCAGCATCCCCCTCCAGCCCTGGTCTCGGCAGCATGGACTTCCAGAGCGCCATGGAGACCTTCGCTGAAGCATGGATGGCCGCTAATGGGGCGAAGGCCTTCGCGCCTGAGGCTGCGGCACAGGCGGCAGCAGCGCAGGCGGCAGCGGCACAGCAGCAGGCCAACTCAGCCATTGGCTCGCAGGTAAGGATAGCTAGGGGCCACTCGGGCGTTAAAAACGCCGACGGACGCTCAGAAACGCGGCGGAGAATCCGTCGCATTAGTGTAAACGCAGAAATATGTTAATTAAGATATTATTAAATTAAATTACACAGTATGAAACACGTGAGCATGATGCCCAGTAGTCCATGCCGGTTGGTCGACATGTGCTTGCATACTTTACGCAGATGACCTGTTGGTTAGACTGGGGTGTCACGTGCGTAGTAGCGTGCTGTGCGAGTAATCCGCACTGAGGATAAACTGTTGGGTCAGGTCATGTTACGGTCTGATGTGGTGAGTCTAACCATCGTATAGGAAGCGGAAATTTTGGCTAAAACCAGTCACGAAATATGTAGGAATGTTTATTAATATACTACTGTATAATAATTATTATTAACGATCAGTGGTCCAGTAAAAATAATTCGCTGTACTTTTACGTTGGATGGTACTGTTGCCATTTTTAATATAGAGGGATTAACTATCTTGTAATCACACATTTGACTATAGAGTGTGCTTCATAAAATATAGAGCGTTTGTTTCCCCTTTTGGTGTAATCTACACAAAGTATGTACAATATTTTGAACGTACACTGTTTATTAGGATTAGGAGACATAAAAGAAGGGGATATTGTGCACATAAAGTTGGTGATATCTGCTATAGCCACACGTGCGCACTTATACTCGGCTTTTGTTTTCATATCACAACGTCACTTGCTTTGGCCTTATTACACAAAAAATAAGCAGTATGGTGTAGGTTGTAGCACTCGCTGAATGTATCGAGAAAGTATAGAATTTTTCCCAACAAATAATATTAATGAATAATTTCCTTTTTGAGTGAAATTTTTTGTTAATGCCACGAACAAATATTTAAGACAAATATTGCTGATCAGCTGAAACAATTTTGTATGCTATCTCTATAAACACAAATTATTTGTAGCCATTTTATTATATGTAATAATATTGATGTAGGCTACTAATCTTTATAATATGAAACAATTTTTTTTTTGCATAAATAGGCCTACTGTATTGTACCGGGTACTGATTGTTCATACAGAGAATATTTCTATGCAAAAATTACCAGCACTTTCAAATTCGATGGAAATTCATTTTAGTAAGACTGACGTCAAACGACATATCGTCCAGCATTATAAAATTTGCTAGCATAAATAATGTGTGTGCAAGAAGTGTTCAAATATATTAGAATATTAGTGCCTTTTACACGTTCCAGCATTTCGTAGCACGCACACTATTTTTCGACAAAATTCGAAAATTCTGCGCTTGCACTTGATGCAAAATAATTAACAGCAGGTTCTCTCAGTCACACCAGCTTATCACTCAAACAGTGCACGACTACGATAATAACTAGCTCAAAATCGGCAGTCACTCACAACCTGTCTTGGCATCCGCAAATTAGTTTTCCGCCAAAACTGATATCATAGAAGCTTCCTTACATCTAACATAATTAAATATAAATACTTCTTCATTATGATGAATAAGATCAGTGCAATTACTGGTGTAATTGCGAATGTTTGACATCATGCCCTGTTTTGCGGATATATTTTCTACCCATAATACATCAGCTAACGACTCCAAATTTATCTGCTGACTTTTGTTTTTTTTACGATTTGTCCAATTTTTGTGCAGTAATAAATTTTGTCTGCAATTGAATCCAACAATGGCAATATGTTCACACCAAGCAAAGGCGCTAGTTAGTGAACCAGGATCAAGAGTCCTTTCCTGGTATACAGGTGCTTCATTGTGCCCGAGCCGACCCCGGGGCGGAATAGCCCCCCTCGTCTCTCTGAAAGGCCTATTGTGCCTACACCGTTATGCCGCCCAGGAGCCATTTTAGCACCCCTATCAAGAGAGGAGGGAGGGGGACCTTTTTTCTTCTTCTTCTACTTCTTCTTTTTCCTTGAAGGAGTCGCGCCGAAAAAGCTTTTCATTCCAATCGCTCCCTGGGGGGATACACCCCTCCAGCCAAAAAGTCAGGAAATTTTGGGACAACAACAGAGGATTAGCGGCTTGTGGAACAAAACAGTAAACAGCCCTTTTACAGGTGGCAAAAATATGTCAAATATTACACCCCTGTTTCGACAATCATATGTTAAACTTGAGGGAAATTTGCCCCGTTGTATGATCATGCAACAATCTTCGCAACACCTTTGCAACACCTTTGCACCTTTGCAACACCTTTACACAAACGACTAGCAGAGGACCCGTTCTTTGCTCGTGGATTGATAAATGTGAGAGAAGTTTGTATAATCTGCACATAGCTACTATATAAATTGAGCTAAGTCCTATGGGTATTTAGACTTAAAAAAATTCCGGTTTTCGGACTTTTCTTTCAATCAGCAGCACGTACATCGGTGTGACAAGTTTAATCACTCTCAGTAGTCTGAAAGTTTGTTAAATAGCCGTGAGAAGATTCATCACTCTCAGTAGTCTGAAAGTGGGTTAGGTAGCCGTGACATACATATGTTCAAACTTTTTGCTTTACTGTCTATAGGAGTGAAAAATTTACTCAAAAAATAACGAAAAGGACTCATCGTCCATGTCAAAATACGCGTAAAATTAAATTACTCAAAAAAATGAGCAATTTAGCAAAATGCTATTATTGAGTGAATTTCACTCCGAAAAGACGATTTACTTTAACTATAATCAAATGTAAAATTACTGGACGGAAGAATGAAAATGTCTGCCGGAGAGAGTGAAATCCATTTCGCTCAATTTGAGTGGGTTTTCGCTAAAATTGAATGAGAAATCGCACAAATTGAATGAGAAATCACTCCCCAATGTGAGTGATAATTTTTCACTCAAATTATCAAGTGATTTCCACTCAAAAAGAGCGGGAGTATAAATCAAGTAGGCGAAAGAGTCAAAAATCACTCGCAATTTTTTATAAGAGTGATATGTATATAGAGATGATCTGAAGTTAACCAAGGGGTTAAATTGATTGGTTAAGTCTTAACGACTGAAGACAACATTTTGTCGGACATCCGGGGCTATCTAGCAGCATATATATATATATAAAATTAAGAAGCGCTTTTGTTTCCCTTTTTTATAATATTATCTAATCGTGTTTGGACGGAGGCCCTTAATAACGAGTAGGAAGCACAGAGGCATTCACCCCTCTAAACAGGAACCATTACTCAGTCTCCCGAAATCAAAGATTATCCGCGTAGGCCACCCCCGAAATGAGGACAAGATAATGTGTCCAACAAACCATGGTGACAAAACCTCCCTTTCCCCTTCCCCCCCCCCCTCTTCGTGAATTAAAAGCAAGAGAGATCAGAGAGAGAGAGAAGTGTTGGGTGTCGCGTTGTCTCGGAGACCAGTTCATTAGTTGTCCGATGAACGATGTGATTCAGGAGGACAACACTCTGTCTAAAGGTGTCTTCTTTGAGGGGGTAGGGAACATTTTGTGGGCGACCATTGACCTTCTGGAGAGGTCGATGTGGACAGATCAGGTCGTCTTCCGAGATGAGGTAATCGGGGTTCCGACTTGGAGATGGTACATTTCGAGATAATTCGGCATATTGCATTATTTTAATTCCAAGGTGAGGAGCCCGAGATGTTAAATGTTCCGTATTGGAGACGGGATGTTCCGTCTCCAAGTCGGAACACTAATGTTATTGCAAACATAGCAGCTATAATATTTTACATAACTTGCTAACTGGTACGTCCCATTTAGCTATATTATTATGAGCCTAAGTGTTGACAACTTGAACAGCAGCAGTTTGGTAATATTATAATGCAAACCTTATGATAATTATATTGTATGCGGACCCCCTCCCCCAGTCTCCCCCCCCCCCTCTGAATTTTTCGAGCTCACAGTGCTGTTGTCAAATTACAATGATGATTGTGTTTACCTGTTTACTCGAATATATCTATAACCGTAATGTTGTAAACAGCGAATTAATTACCGTGAAAATAAAGTGTGATGCAGGACGGCCTACATATAAATGTATTATACTGTTACATACTCGTGCAATGACTAACGCATTTGGGGGGGGGGGGGGCGTCGATTTATTTAGTTGATTTTTTTAAATATTATTTTTTGAAGCAAGTTTTGTTTCGTAGCATACTGTATGTATATAAAGCAGTTTGCTGGTATGTATGTTTGTCCGGACTGCCTAACCCACTTCGGGAGTACTAAGAGCGGTGAAACTTGGTGCACTGACTTTTCCCGGGGAAAAGCCCGAAAACTGCACTTTTTTGAGTCTAAATATATCTAAAATGTAAAATATTTTTGCTCGATGTTTGGTGTCTGATCTGCTCCAATTGGGGTACAGATTTCTTTATCAATCATCGTTGAGAAGGTCCCTGCCATAATATAGTTTGATATAAGTCGAGTTGGAGACAGCAACAGCCAGGAGGATGTGGTGTCAACTCTTCACCTGCAATTTCCTGGGTGTAATGACGTGACTTATCTCTCTTGCAACCCCTCCGAGGCTGCTCTCTTGTCAATTGCAGTTTCAGAACATTGAAATTGTCATCGGAACGCTCAAAAACTAATACCCAACGAGCTTTTATCGTTAATTATATCGGGCGCGCAGGCATATCAATTTTGCGTATAACCTATAACAAATCTCACCAATGAAATTATAGTTAAATATAACAATTTACGCAGTTATTTGTAATATTTTTTTTGGCTCATTGCAGAGTAGCCATTTAGTGCTACTTTGCGATTACTGCTTTTTTAAAATTGTTGTAACCAGTTATTGTTCCGAGAGCTATGAATGTTCGCTCTCCATTTCGGTGTTCACATGTAATATGATTCATTTGAATGTGTGTGTGTGTGTGTGTGGGGGGGGGTTAGTACTAGGAATATATCCCCCCCCC
>JYFJ02005446.1:0-24860 GCA_000934665.2 Catajapyx aquilonaris
GGAAATTTTGTCATCCCGGTGACGTCACTACCGCTGCGCTATAATTGGCCCGATCCGTTATGGCGCTACCTGTAGGCTTCTATATACTTTGGGTCGGAGACGGTCCATGTTTATTACGTAACGTGGTGTTTATTTCAGAGCTGGTACAGTGGAATTGGGTAACACGAAGTGCGACAACACGATATTTTTAGGGTTCTTTCCCTGCTGACAATGCGCAATTTCAACACTCTCGCACCTGGCTGTTTTTTGGTTGCCCAAAACATGCACATAACACATATGACAAGTCAAACATTAGTCTAGTTTTTAGTAACCAAAGGCTTCCTTAAATTACCATGATGTTGGGTACAGTACAAAACATAATTTTATAACATTCTGCATAATAGTGTTTTTGGGTATCATACATGTGGCCTTGCTTTATTTATTTTTAGGCTGCCTTGCTCTCGTGGTCCAGCAGCCACTTCTTCACGCTTGGCCCTCCACCAGAGTAGTTTCCCAGAGACCCATCTTTACGTACAACACGGTGGCATGGGACAAGGAGCATGATGGGGTTCTTGGCCATGGCTGTGCCAACAGCTCGGCTGGACTTTGCGTTGCTACCTGCCAACTCTGAGAGCTCACTGTACGAAACAATTTGACCTAGCTGAGTCTTCTGCGCCAGGGTCAGCCACACCCTCTCTTGGAATGGGCCTGAAAGTATTGAAGATTAGGTCTCACTCTGCTCTGGATCACCATGTGAAAGTTGACATTTGCTCTATAAGAATTCATCATGCTGAAAAGTCTCCCCATACTGAGAACTGAATTCATCTTATGGGGCATCTAGACCTATAGGTTTCAGCAGAAATGTGGGTTAAAGTTACTGCCAATGCATGCCAAAGATATGACCAGAGAAGCATCCCTCTGGGCGATACTATTCTCAATTGTGGAGGTAAAATTAGACATGTGCAATTAGTGGGTAGCACAGTTGTGGTCATGGAAATGGAATGCAAGGCAGGAAAATATTAAGGTGCATTTACATGTGAGCGATTTGACTGTGACTTTCTGTTCAAGCATAACTGTGCAATGTGACACACATACCATCCATGGAAGCCACGCAGATGTTTGGCAATGGAATGCTCTTGATGGACTGTGGACTGTCAAAATACTTTTTTAGCCACTTAATGCACTGCTGGGCGACAGGGTATGTGGCTGGCAGATCCCCTGCAACAGTTTCAATCAACTGCACCCCTTTTCTGTGAAGAAATATCCAGCCTTCAGAATAGGATTCACTCATTCTGCCCTAAACTAGAAAAAGCATCACACATGCAACAACAGTGAGATAATTTTTATCCTGGCAAAATCTCAGTGGTTTTCCTATAGAACAGTGGTTCCCAAACTTTTTTGGTCACGGCCCGCATCAGATAGGGAAAATATCTCGCGGCCCACCTAATGAGCCATTTACACCTCGTCACCTCCCTTATTGAGAGCTGCAAAAATCATGCTACACAATATATATGTATTTTTTTTACGTACTGGGCTCTTGCTCCTCATTTCGCAAGATCATTATTTCATAGTTTTTTTTTTTAAATTAAAGCTCGCGGCCCACTTGGAGGAGCCTCGCGGCCCACTGGTGGGCCGCGGCCCATAGTTTGGGAACCACTGCATAGAATAACTTGGTTTCAGGATGGATTGTTCACTTTTCTGGTCCTAGAAAATAAATGTATCTAACCACAAAATGTTACATCAATTAATGAAAGTGTTTCTTGTAGTAGGCTGCTCCATCCTTCAATCCCTGGGTCTACACTTGGATTGGAGGACTAAGACCAAGGCAAATGCCAGACCTACCTGTGTGGAAACTTTATGAAACAAGGAAAGTCGGAAACTTCCCCATTACAGCTAACTTTTGTTCAATGGCAAGGCAAGTTTTCACTGCACAATAGAGTTGAAATTATTGTAATTCCCCTATTAACCTGACACCCATGAGATGTGTTATTTAAAAGTTCTCCTGTGCACACAGGTCGGTACTGATACAATTTCTCCCTTACTCCCAGGATGTTTCTTCCATCCGAGAATCACACGACTGGCAAGCCCTGGTGCAGTCTTAGTTACTGGGTGAATGAATTAGCCTCATTTTAAAATTTACACTGCATTATTACCTGCAATGTGAAGTTTTAAAAACTACCACCTCCCTCTTCTTTCCCAACATTCATGTTAGCCAGACTTTCGATGAGCCTCTCTCTCATCGGTCCTGTTTATTTCATTTTATTAGTCAGGTAAGAGTCGTAAGACTAAAGTGTACTTCTGTCACAACACAGTAAACTTCTGCTGAATTCTGATACCAGTAAGCTTTGAACAAGTTTATATATCTAGAGTGGTCATTCGCGTAATATTACGTCTCATCGCAGTGGACGGTCTCATCGTGGTCGACTCTCCCAACGGTGTGTAGGCCATTGGTGCAGCAGCTAATGGCTATGTTTCCAATGGGCGATGACACCACCCATTCCTTCAGTGAACCCCATTTCCGACAAGCCCCCATGTCAAGGTAAGTAGTGCCCATCTGCTTCCTTCTCTCCTTTTGTTTTGGCTCAGGCGGGTTCTTTTCCTACAGATCGCGTCACAACCAGGGATGGAAAAAGAACCGCTTCTTTGGGCGGTAAGCGGTTCTTTTTCTATCCCTGCACATGGAAAAAAGAAGCGCTTCTTGGAAGGAAGCGGTACTTTTTCCATCCCTGGTCACAACACGTGCGATTGATTCACCTAGTGCTCAAGGTCGACGTCAGAGGGCCAATCACAATGTGGTGCAACAAGCGGCAACAAGTGTCTCAACGGGACAAAAGGATTAAGACATTTAAGCAAACAATGCCAGTAAGAAAATGTTAAACTGCAATTAAGTCCGCTTGAAGTTTGACAATTAGTGCCGTAATCCAATATGGCTGACGAAGATGGCGGTGCCCTTGAATAACGTTCAAGTTCGCAAAGAAGTTGCATGAACTGCAGATAATGGCCGAGAAAGATCCCACCGTTACCTCAGAAGTCCATACCTTCTCGGTGCAGGATCCCAGCATCGCTCCCAATGTCCGAAGCACCAGTATGATGCAGACTCCTAATATTTTAGTGTGCTTTGGTAGTTGGTGGCTGAAATGTGTCACTGTAGCGGTGATAGCCATGTTGCCCACCAATGTGCCCGTTTGGAGTACCCTTTTGTAGCGTACATTTGTTTCAGATGTGGTCGCTGTCTTCACGTTTTCCCAACCAGAAGCTGATGGGACTGACAATAATCATGCACAAAAAGCAACTGTAGACGAAGATGGAGACATAGTGGTGGTCCGGAGGAAGAGTGAACCCATGGAAAAAAAGATATTTATAGGTGATGGAACTGGGGCATGCAGTTAAGCCTTGCATCAGGTCAATCACTGTAAAGTACTGGAGGGAAGGTTATTTCTTCCCGCTTCTTCCTTCTTACTAATTACACCTCCAGATCAAAGAGTGCATGGCTGGCCATTATACTGACATCACATGCCTACCTCCCATCAAGGCAGGATAGGCAGGTCTGATTGATGCAGCACAATTGTACCAGGGGAACCACATGATGATAGTACAGTAATTAGTGCTAACTTCTATCTCCATTGTCACCACAGAAGTATTGCTAGTAATGTGACTTTTAACCAACCTTTTTACGGTAATGATTCTCCTCCACAGAGCACAGCATGAAGTCGAGTCTAGAGCTGGTAGGCCTGCAAGTGTGGAGAGGAGCCCTGTTTCTGGCCGATTTCATCCTTCACCACCAAAGGGAATTTGCCGAAAAGGTCATCCTTGAACTCGCATCAGGTGTTGGTCTCACTTCAATAGTTGCTGCCATGTTTGCCAAGAAAGTTATTGCTACAGGTGATTACTATTGCTTGTACACACTGAACTGGACAGACGGTCATTCAGCAACTTGCTAGGAAATGATTATATCCTTGAGATGATGAGTCTCACCAATTTCAGATATATCAGTGAGTTTATTACTTAGATTGCTGGTATGTATTTATTCTCTATCTTTCCCAAACACTGACCCAATTTGTCTGATCAATCATCAACCTATCATTTGTGGCATAATCAATCCAAATTACAAAATCACTAAATGTAATTTTCCATTTTTAGATGTAAATCGTGATGCCATACTTGATCTGATGGCTTCAAATGCTCGCCTCAACTCTGGTTTGGTTCGCAGCGAATTCATCACAGAGGAGCTGGATTTTTTTGCCGACTCACTGCCACAGAATGTCCTGCAAGCAGACATAATTCTTGCAGCTGATGGTACAGTACCCTTGTCCTTCAGTCAAAAATTCTAAACCATTTAGAAGTCAAGTCCATGGTTATTACTCCGTGATTAGAATGGTGTTTCTACCGAATAGTTGTTAATTACAAGTACTTGCTACCAGAAGTAAATTAAGTCTACTTAGTCCACTTGATACTATTCTGTACAAAATGCATTTAAAATCCTTGGCCAGGACCGATAAAAGGTCCTGTGCAAATAAGTTTTTGCTGAGTCATGTTCCATTAAACTGGATGCTATGTTATATTACTTGACAATAACATTAAAAATGAACTTGGTCCAATAACTTTCCTTGTAGAGAGCAAATCACTGATTCAGGACATAACTTTCTTCCAGTCAGTAATGACTCGAATCAAGTTGACATAATATAGGGTGGTGCACTGCCCAAAGTTAACAATCCAATAAATAGCAAAATACTGACGCATTCCATATTTTCCCACAGTTGTATACAATGATGACCTGACCTTAGCATTTTTCAAAACTCTGCGAAAAATCTTGGTCGCACCTCCATCCAAGACAGTGTATATTGCTTTGGAAAAGAGGTAAGCAAATATCCCAAAGTGATTACACTATGCAACAAAATGTGACTTTTTTTTTGTCCATGGAAATTCATCGTCATATTCGTCTTCCTTAGGTCACAAGTAACTCATAATGGGCATTCATCTTGTCTTTGATTTGTTTTTGACCTTGGGGCAGTCAAAAAACCAAAGTCCTCACTAATAAATACAGATGCAGGCTAATCAATGTGTTTCTTCCAGGTATGTTTTCACCACTGCTGATCTTGACATTGTGACACCTTGTTATGATCTCTTCCTGAATGAGCTGGACTCGTTACAGCGAGATTTGGGGCTTCAGGCTTCATTAGCTGATTCTAGTTTCCCACAATATTTCAATTACGAGCGTGTCAAGGAACTTGTGTTGTGGAAAGCGTGTAAATAAAGATCACTTGTGGCTTCTCACTAGCTCTTTATTCAGGGCCAACCATCAATTAAATGCGTGGGGCTTTGCATTGTTGAAAAAGGCAACTCTTTGGCAGTAATTACTTCAAGATAGTAATAATAAAATTAATAATAAAACATCGCTTCTAATATGACCTTGCAGGTGGGAAATAAACACAAATGCAAAACTTACACACCCCTCCCAGAACATTAATATCCCACCCTACACTTTAGTAAATGTAATTATCCACACTACATTATGTACATTTTTTTAAATGGAGTTGCCTCCAAAATCTACACCTGGTAAAGTTGACAGATGAGAAAAATTAGGCTGCAGAAAGACATTACAAAAACCAACTTCTTTGGGGTCCCATAAATAGGGTGCATAAATTATAAAGGAATCGAGCCAAGGTTTTGCCTGAATACAGAGAACACACATTTAAATTTCCCCACTTCTGGCAGTGTATAGTCAGTCTATAAGAATTGAATCATTGTATGGTCTTGAGGGGATAGGTTAAAGGTGAATAAATGCACGATCAAGTGAATGTCGAGGAGTTAACACATACTGCTTATTTTTTTCCACACTTATTCGCAGCAAAAAATAATCTCAGAGGTAAGTTCGAACTTTGTGTCCTCATGTACCCCCACACTTTCACACACATATGGACCTTGCTTTACTTTTTTCTAAGGAACTGGCTAACTCTTAGGTTCCTCAAAATGCCAGCCTGCAAAAACACCCAAAAGGAGAAAATACTTGCTATTCACATTCAAGATTTGCTAACCTTGCTTGTGATCATTTTTTCGCCTCCTTTCCTGTAATATTACAAGTGTACATTACTCCAATCCTGAGAACAAAGCATCACGATTGAGTTTCCGGATAGTAATTTGAAAGTATTAATAATAACTTTTACCTGCCTTAGGCTAGGGCAGAATGTTGGCATGGATTATGTGGCAATAAATCTGCAACACATTTTAAACGGCAATTAGCCCAATGCATTATTGGCATTGCACTGTGCTGGAAAGGAAGTGGAGAGTGACTAACAGACATAACCTACCATTGAATGGCAAGATCAACTCTAGGTGCTGCCACATTAAAATGGAGTACAGTTCAACTGACACCAACTTCATTACTTCAGTTGGAAATAAACATTAAATGCAATATTCTCCACCGTTAAAACTGCTGCAATAATTCACTGCCTCACAACCCACTCAAAAATGCACAACTCAACAAGAGGATTCAAGGAGTCCATTAACTCTCTGCACCCTGACCCTTCTTGGTTTCTTCGTTCCCCTTAGCAATGCTGCCATTTAAAATTTCCTCAGCCCCATTGGCCACAACTTCACCTACTACACCTGGCAACCTTGAAACATGTGGCCAGCACTGCCGTTGCTTCTCCAGGGACTGCTTCAGGAACCTCTGAGTAGGTGGCTCTGACACAATCATGGACTGAAGCTGCTGGAGAGTTTTGTAGACAGTGGCAGCTCCAATCAATCCAAAGTCGAAGAGGTTGCACATGTGAAGGACAAAGTTGCGGTATAGGTTCTTCATCAGGAGTTCACGCCCATGTTTCTCTATGAACATTTGGCATGACAGTGGGATCTGGCAGTCTCCCACGAATCTGCGAAAGAATAACAAGGGAAAATGGCTTGTATTATACAGGAACTAATGGTACATAACAAGGGGCAGTTAGGTGTTACCATGAGACCACATTATGTTTCACCTAAGAGAATCATACAGAAATGTCCACATTCAAACTACCAATTCAATACATCAATTTATTTGCCTAACTTTGGTAAACATGTGTAAGCAAATGTGACACAAGCATACAGTGTATTTAGCCAGAGAATAGTACTGATGCCACAAGGCCCTCATTGCGTTATGTAACCAAGAATAATATTGCAAGTGCATGTAATAACTCCTCAGCGGGCGGGGAGGTGCGGTGGCTGACATGGTAACATCTCGGCTGGCTGAGCGGAAGGTCCCAGGTTCGATCCCCCCCTGGGAGTTCCCTTTCGCCTAGGTCAGGAGGGTCTCTGACCTGCACCTTGGAGGTGTCTGGTAACCTAACCTCCTGGGGAACAGCACATGACCCATTTATCGGTATTACACTTGCACCCACGTTCCCTCCCCAAAAATCCCTATCCTTACCCAATTTCCTGGATTTCCCTGCACCAGAGTCTGAAGTAAAACGGAAAAATATCTGAGAAAAAATGATGGTGTCCCACCCCCTTAAGAGAGCCGTAGGCTCTATCACGGGGTAAGCAAAAAAAGTAATTTTAAATCATAATAACTCCTCAGCGGGATTTGACCTATGCCCCAGAATATTTTCTTGGTCATGTACGGTGGCAAGGTGTGATGCAAATAAAAAACTTTCATTTCCTTTAGCATCACTTACTACCCTGTCAAGGGAAATGTTATCATGTAATGTATGTACGCATCAACTATTTTTCCTGATATATGCCAGCATGATTGTGCCATGAAAGCTAAATATGCTTTACACCACTTAATCTTCATTTCTCAAATAAAACAAAATGTTAGTGAGTTGAAAGCAGTACCAGAACAACACTGCCATTAAATTAAGATACACCATGCAGTTTCAGCATTTTTCTCACCCATGCTTCATGACATGAAGGTTCCACATCTTCATAAGCTCCTTCTCCCCTTCATTAACATCAGTGAATTCGTCGATCATCATGACAGTCTTCGCTCTGAGCCACTCAGGATCGTTCTCACCCTCTGAATCCTGATCCATCTCCTTAGCAAATATGGGAAGGCAGGTCACTGTGTGGTGATACAGTCGGTTGTGACCAGTAACATATGGTCTTCCCAGTCCATCCAAGTCTGGATCACCCCCTTCAACCTCCAGGAATTCTGAGAGAGAAGGTCTCTTGGGGAGCTTGGGATGGCACACAAGCACATTGGTTACTGCAGTGCGTCTGACAGGCCCATTTCGGGAGAAAGCAAAGCCTGGTGGCTGTGAGATCAGGTCCGTGGGATTCCCTGTGTAAGACCCATCATAGCATTCATTTATAGACACATCAATGCGTGCCCCTTGAGGAATGGGCTGTGGAAGTAAGAAAAATGAGGAATCAACCCGTTAGAATACATAAGTACATAAGGCAACAATATCGAACATTAACTTGAGAGAGTTGTTGCTCTTTGACATTTTTAAAATTCTCAAAAGGTAGTGAGGGATTTTTCTAACATTACAATTAATTTTGTCCCAGCAGTAAAAATAATTTGCTTTTAATGCATATAACAATTTCACAAACTTTTAGTCTACTACCTTTGCATTATATCCTGCAGAAATTATAGCTTCACTTCTATTGGTTTTGCTTCATTAAACTACCAAGGCACTAGCACTACCTTAACCCCTTCGTTACCAGATCTAGGCGATGATATTCACTTCTGTTCAACTTGCACGTACTCTGCAGATACAAACAAGATATTTTACAAATAATAACAGCTATACTTACTATTTCATGTTGTACACTATGAATATGTTTGGAACAATTTTCCCCTTCTAGAATTCGAAAAATTCATTTCCAAAAAGATCGCCGTAACAACTCGAAATTAAATTACTACCAACCAACTGTTAGGGTGATTTAATCATGAAATACATTAAAATATACGGAACAACAACCTTGAGAATTTTTGTGCTATGACGAATCTGCTGAACTTGTCATACTTCGTGGGAACACTGCAGCTTGCCTCTCACTTCGGAAAATTCCAAAGTAGAATTCTCGCAAGTATGACAGTTTCAGCAGATTCGTCATAGCACGATTCTGAAGGTGTTGTTATTCCGTATATTTTAAAGTATTTCATAATTAAATCAGCCTAACAGTTGCCCGGCAGTAATTTAATTTCGAGTGCTTACGGCGATTTTTTTGGAAATTAATTTTGCGACTGCAAGAAGTGGAAAATTGTTCCAAGCATATTCATAGTGTAGCTGTTATTATTTGTAAAATATCTTGTCCGTACCTTCAGAGTACGTGCAAGTTGAACAGAAGCCAGACGATGAACCACAGATGGGTATGGGCCTAACGCTACTTTCTAGCAGCTACATGTAACTGCTAATGACACGTCTCTCGCCTAGGCCAGTGTGTGCTACACCTAAGTGTTTAATAACAAAATGACTAATGTTGTAGCCTGGCATACAACAATATTGCTTCAAATTGGAATTAGTCATTGAAACAGAGCCATGAGCAATCTTCTGGGCCCTACCACATATTAGCTGCTATTCTGAAACACGTCGCGTTTATTCCAAGATGGCGCATTGGCACTAGGCGCAGTCCAGTGAATCTGTTCTGGGAGCGAATCTCATGGAAAAAGAGAGTGCGCGACATGATACGAAGGCTAACGAGGCAGTCAGAAACACCAACCGAAATCCGCCATGTGCTAGCACTGGTAGGGGAAACGCCCCGCTCGCCCATGCTAGCTGGCCGCAGGTTTAGACCGATAGCGATATGGCAGGCTAGAAACCGAGCTGGCACAATCACCCGCTGTACCCGTGTCTAGTTCCGCCCGGTGATCTGGTGGAGTCCCTACCTGCACCGAGCGCGGTTTTCGAACGACACACTTCAGCTTTCGCCCTGGGGTTCCCATTCGGACAAGAGAAAAACAGACTGCACCGTCAGAAATCTTCTTTTTGGGAAGATCTTTAGAGACCAACTTGTCTCAATAGTGGACTGTCCCTTTAAAATGACAGTCCCATCCAACTTTGCTGAATACCAGCCACTACTGAAACCCTAATGCCATCAGGACTTATGGTGATAGGAAGTTTGCCAAGAGGTGGAGTTGTCATTCCAGTCAAGTGATAATTTCCAAAGTACAGTCCCAAGCATAAAGTCGGAGATGGCAGCCCCTCCCCTTCAGCAGGGTGTTCTGCCAATCCTCGCCATTATGGTATCAAATATACGATTATAAATACACGAACACACGCCTAAAGCAGCTAACTTGGTCCAAAAAGAGTCAATTAATTTCAGTCAAATAAAGGAAGGTGCAGAGAGGCCCCCAGTGTCTCCCAACTTCATGCTCACAACTGTGCATCTAGTGCCAAATGCATGGTATGACAACCCTCCCTGCAACTTGGTGAACCTCTTACAATCCCCAGTTTTTGCATTGGGAGGTCCACAGTGTGGGAGGAATTCAGATAAGGCAGTGGTGGGTGGGAGCTGCCATTTAACATGCCATCCCAGGCTTTCCCAGGCTTGCCACAAGAGTTCTGCAGAGATCTCTATACGTTGCAGTCCTCTGGTGCAGCTAAGTACCATGATGTAGTGCTTTTTCAAAATGGCGCAGGGTCTTATTGCAGGGATCCTGGCAAAGTTTGTAGGGGGGAAAAAACGGGTTCTGGCGAACTAAAACTTACTGCTAAGGTAACCTTCATCTTAATAGACATGAAGACCCACAACTTACCACATACGTGAAAAGGAATCTGGAGTGGCATAACTTGAGGTGCTTGAGCAGAGAATACAGAGACACACAGTTGAGGGAACACCATGGGCAATGCAGGTCTTCCCTGGCTTCTGTCTGCTGTCTGCTGTTGTTGTTGTACAAGAACTGGTACACGATTCTGAGCTTCTCTTCACGGGGAGGTGGTGGGGGTGGAGTAGACTTGTTCTTGGTTGCCGATGATGGTACTAAATTATTTTTGGTGTGGTAAGGAAAGGGAATGGAACATTAAAGGATGAGAGAAAGCAGTAAATATGTTAAGATGGACCTAAGATGTACACATATGACCCAGTGCATTCCAAAGAATTACCTGGAAATCTGGTTTGTCATGTATTTATATCAAGCCTTGAGTAGGTTTTTTTGTCTTTCTGCTAAAATCAACAGCAGCAATCAACAAGAGGTAAACATGAACACCCATGAGATAGATTATGGGAGAATCCTCACTAGCAGAGGCACACTGCCAGCAAACACTTAGCAGGAGGAGAAAAAAACACCTTTTGATTCCTTGTCCAAATAGTAAGAATGTTCAATGACTTCCAGATCAGTGAAATGTCACATCTGTATCAAAGAAAAACAGTATCCAGGTAATTCCTTTATGGTCATAGCTTGTGAGAACAGTTGTTATTGGTACTTGCCATTTTACCCACAAGGCACAATTTGTTAGGCCCAATGTGCACTACTGAAAGCAAAAAGCATCCTGATTGGCCTGCCTGGGTAGAGGTTGTTAGTAAATTCTTCCTGGTGTGTCTCTTTTCAAATACAGGCTAAAGAAATTTTGAACAGTTGCGACCCAGCCAAAGAAAAGCCAAAAATAAAGGCAATTGTTTAAAAAATTCCAGGGAATCATCAGATTCCTCCTCACCTTCATCCTCGTCATAAAAGAGTCGGCGTGACACCTCAAGGTGCATCAAGGAAAAGTCTAGTGGAAAATTGAGTGCATTAAAAATATTGGTGATTTCATTTGATTGTAGTGCAGGATGGATAAAAGCGGTTAATGATGCAGTGGAATAGTTTCAAGATTTACGCTTTGTTTCAACTTCAGTAATTCCTCCTCTATTTCCATGAGTGATTTCATTAAAGTACTTTTTCTGCCCCAATATCAATAATAATGGCTGCTAAATTTTGCATAGAGATAGACTAATGGGGGTAGATTCATCAAATGTCGTTAGTCAAATTGTCGTCGTAATCTGTCATAACCATAGTTAATTATTATTAGTAACTATGGTTACTACCTGTTACGAGGAAAATTTGACTTACGACCCCCTGATGAATCCACCCATAATTATGTTGCAGGGTAATTCATCCTGAAGAATGTGTTTTGAAGAGTCCACTTACAACTTCCTACAAGATTACAACATCAATGAAGATCAAGGGTAGTGGAATTTGTTGGGGCTGACCACACCAGTGCCTGAATTCTCAAACTAATACACAAGCACTCTGAACAGACCTTTCTACTTTCCATCAATCATTTTCTCTAGGGAGATGCATCAATACATTAGGACAGGTGGGAACCTTCAGTTTTTACATACAAAAGACAAGTTCACACTCATTGGGAATGCAGAGCCTGAGGCTTTTGACAGCCATATAGTAGAAACTGCCTGTGAGAGATGTAGGCCACATTTCTTCCTCTTCTGCCTAGTGGCAAATAACCTGCACCATGCCAATTTCACCTCAGTGTGACAGGGCCCTAAACAATATCCTGCACTAGAACTACAGTAGCCTACTACACTACTCTGATACAGTAAAATAAATATTTCCCTTGTTTAAAATTGATGACGCATCCAGTTTTACACATCCACTTCTTACCATGAACTTTGTTAAGTACTCTAGGTGTTGTGTTACAGTATAACAATATTTAGGTCAATGCATGTGTACCTTCACACCCAGTAATATCTAGTGATTACATCTACTACAACTGATACCAAATCTTGTCAGAAAGAGGTAGATCATTCCTCACCTGGCTTGTTCTCCTTGTCAGGGCTGTCCAAGACGGGCTGCCTGGCAAACAGGGGCTGTGGCCTATCCACCAGACCACTGGCAGGTTCCGTGGTCCACCTCAGTCTGAACTTGAGTGTGGGTCCACTTCTAAAAGCCTCAAATGGACCATCACCACCCCCTTCTCCTCCACCACCCCCACCTCCCCCTCTACCAATAATTGCCCCTCCTAGTCCACCTCCTCCAAAGTCTCCAATTGTTTCCCAGCTGCAAACCTTCTTTGGAGATCCTTTCACGTTGGACTGCACTTCCTGAACAACTAGCTCATAATCACCATCAGTAAGGAGGCAACGCTTGTGCTTATCATACACAACTAATTCTGCCCCATAGAGCTTCACTTCAGTAGCCTCACCACCCCCACTGCGCTGCTTTCTGCGCTTACAAGGCGGCTCATCATCACCATTATTGCCATTGCATAATCCGCTTCCAGGCTGGCAGTGAACACGTAGTAACAGCATGTATGATTTGACAAGATGACCGTTTGACAGGGAGAAGGATTCAGTAGGAATTGACAGTGTGGGAGCCTTTGGAGGGGGATGGTCTTCAGATGGATTTATGGCAACTTCAGCAGTTCCAACAGAAACTTGCATGATGGGGGAAGAGACATCTTTGCGCTTCTTATGGCAGATCTTCACTAGTAGGGTCTCAACTTTGACCGGATCCTGTGCCAACTCAACTGAGGATGAAAAAGTAATAGTGAAATCAATAACCAGCTATAAAGTTTGCAGCAGAAAACAATTCCTGGTTTTAACTTAATTACAGGTTAGTTTATTTAATTACGTCAAGTTTTCATGGAACAAATACACTGTACTCCCGATTATCCACGCTAATGACTGCATGGGTGTTGCTGGATACTCAGAAAACACGAATAATTGGAAAATTGTTCTAGATAGCGTAAAAGTGAGCTGTTCAGGTTTTAATGCACTAGGTACTGTACATACCGTGTAGGCTACTTTAAATAAGGTTTAATCAAAATAATGAAACTTCCCACACGTTCTTAGTTTGTTTTCTGAAAAAAGTCTGTTACATTTCATTGTTTGCAAGCCATATGACACTTTTTTGGACTTTTATTTATATCCTTTGGAAGGTAAAGCCTACATAAAATGGATTAAATCTTTAATCTCAGGTGCCAATGAGTCAAAATGAATCACTTGAATTAATGCCTCTACTCACCGCACCCCACTGCAACTCAATTTTTTTCATATAGGCTTCCCCCTCAGACCCCCCGTGACCTTAGAGCAGCATATCAGTAGTTAGGTGGGATGCCGCTTTGCTTTAGTTTCGGCGCTTGGCCTATTCCTTTAGTTACTTTAAGTCCCAGTTGGCACACAGCGAATCTGGTGGCGGAACACGGCGAGCCAAGACGCCCAACCCGCCAATTCAAACCTAGTAGGCATGGTCCATTCGTTCCTTATTGCACTGGGCCTGTTCGCATCCACGTTCTCATGATCTGTTCTGAATAATAGTAATAATTTTCACCGCAGTGTAGGGGTGTCCCTCCTCAATTTAGTGTATCAGCGGCCAGGTGGGACTCTAAAGATCCATGCGATAAGAGGAGATGTTTCCAGACCTGTATATATAACACTAGTACTACACTAGTACTACACAGTAACTAACACTCCTCGCTGGTGACTGCCTAATATGAAGAGCTAATATTTAGCCTCGCTAAAAGTAACTGTTGGAAAGTATCTGCTTCAAAAACTATAAACTTAGTGCAAAAAATGCTAACCAAGACAGACATTCAAATATATTGTCTCCATATGCACGTGACACATCAGTTATCATATGTCACAGAATATAACACAGCTTTCCTATGAAAGATTAATTGGAACCATGAACATAATCATGAACATTATCAAACATCATAACCCCCCCAATGTTAGTGTTTCCTACTAAATATTTACAATGCAGGAAGTCCCCCTTCATAGACTATCCATTGTAAGCCCTGGAATACAAAGCTTTGAAACTCACTACGCTTGTTGTAGAATCCTAGAAAGGTGAGTGTGACAAATCCTGACATGGGTTCTACTTGGTTGTTGTCCCTCTGCTTTGGCATCGATCTCTCAAGCACACCATCTATATGGAAGCCCTTCCTGTTCTTGTGGCTGCGAGACATGCGCTGCCTCATGTAACTCAGGTTGCGGTTCAAAAATACTGGCTAGAAAATTGAATAGAAAAGACCATGTGTACATATCATGTTATAGCATACAATTTAGCATAAGACCATAAGTCACAATAAACTCACCGAAAGGATGTTGCGGGTGCGAAGAAAGCGGTATATCTGTGTTGGCTCTGTGGAGGGAGGGAGGGAGGCACAAGGTTAATGCTGGCTCCAAAAAACATCAAGTTCTGCCACTGCTCAACAGATGGCACTTGCACACAACATGCTAATTATGGTGCAAATTGAATTTTTTCAAGAGAAATTTAACATGACTGATGTAATTTGCAAGTCTAAATCACACAGAACTCCCTATTCTTTCCAGCCGTTTAACCATGGAGTCTGTTAAGGGGTGGAGTAAATGCATATAGCCTGAACAGGAAGTCATTCTTGACCCAATGTTAGTCCAGTGGCACATTGATCTGTAGACACCAGAAATTGCAAAGATGATCCTTCTAAAGTTCAAATGGGAAGTGATGAGCTGGTTTTCTTACCACCATGGTGAGGCCTGCACCACAAAATATACGACACTTGCAGGATAAACCTATCTGATCCCATTTGAAACTTTGGAAGGTGAAGTATCACTACACAAGTCTTGGAGCAAAGTTCCATCAACCAGATATACATACCCCGATCATAGGAGAAGTATCCACAATAATGTTTTCTGAATAGTACACCCACTACAATTTAATGTAATTTTGGAATAATTATCACAACCTAATTATAAACCTATAGTATAATGAACAAAAGACGAGATTTAAACTTCAGTAATTGAGCATGTTTCAGGCCTTTTGTGCATACCTGACCCTTCAGCACACTCTTCAAAAAACATAATCTCGCATGTTTTAGCCAGTCTTTACTCTTTGCTATATAACTTTGAGAGTATTGCGCTTGTGTTAAATACTGCAGCCTGGTTGTATGTATACACAAATGAAGGAAAAATCTGATTACGTATAGGTAGTCACAATGTACAGAGTGATCCAAAATACAAATTGCATGACTAAAAGCCTTTTTGGCACAAAACTTATGATTAACCCTCAGACAGTGACATGCTAAATGTTCGCTCTCTGGTGACGTGGGCACTTTTTGTGACCAAGCCATATTTTTTGTTATATATCTGGCGAAATATAGCACTTTCAGGCTTCACCTTTGAGACAATCATAGCGTGATTCCTTCTATGGCAAATAGCGTTTAGTTTACATTTTTTGAGAAAATAGTGCGATCAGAAAAAAAAATCGGAAAAAAAATCAGTCGGGGGCAACTCCCGGGGGTAGGGGCAGGATTCCACCCCTTGGCGGCCTGGGATGCCACCAGGAGCCGCCAGACCGGATCTTGGTCAGGACCCAACTACGCATTGCCGCCTAATTTATTTTTTCCTGGTCGTGCTCTTTGCTCAAAAAATTTAAACTTAACGTCATTCATCACAGAAATAGTCAAACGAAAATGTTCTCAAAGATGAATCTCGAATGTCCTAAATTTGCCAAGTTATAGCAAAAAAAGGGTCGTTGGTCACAAAAAGTGCCCACGTCACAGTCTGAGGGTTAAGCAGTTACTTTTCATTATCAAAAGTACTTGCTACTTATAGTAGGTCATGTGTACCTATCCTTTTTAAAGCTTGCAACAAAAAAGGGAACTGGCATGCACCAAGTGGGCCCTATCATTGATGTGAGATGCCAATTGATCCAGTGGGCCATTCCTAATCAGAAATACTATGCAGTTCTGAGCTTCAACAAATGACTCTGTCTGGCATAATAGTACCAGCTGACACTTTTGATGGCTATTAAATGCAATTATGCAAAAGAAACTCCAAAAATAAGCGGCTTAGTACCATCAAATAGCCATATTTGTTAGGCAAGTTCGCAAGTATTTTGGATTACACTGTGTGGAGACATGGTGCAACAAAAGAGCACCATATATGTGCCAAAAATCAATCAGCTAGCCTGCAGTAGACACTGCCTCTAATGAAACCTTGATCTGTAAGAAACTCATCCATAAAAAATTGGTGCCTAATTTTGGAGGAAGATCTTCAATGCATTTCTGTTCCATAAAAGGGAAACCAGTTCACTGCAGATTTTTTTTAAATGGAACAACTCCACTCTCAACACCTTACAGCACCTTCGTTTATATCTTCCAAAATAAACAATACTTTGTCTTCATTGGTGTCACAGGACACGTACATCTAGATACCTAAGTCTAAACCTAGTAGCCTACGGAAGAAGGCACTGCCTAGATGCCAAATCTTTGAACAAATTTTGTTTCACATGGACCATATTCCACTGCAATTAGCTGTCAGGTGTTATGCTATGATGTGGCAAGCAACTTATATTTTACCAACTAAAATTCACAACGAAAGACCAATAATTTGAGGGTGAAATTGAGCATGGTGATGTTGACAGTGTACGCAAATCAATCTGAACCCCTTCATGTTGGTGGCCCGGTTTAAGGCTCGGATGGTGGTGGCCAGATCAGTCCAAGCAACATTTGCCATCCCCAAAAAGTGCTCCCCAGACGTGTATAACCAGGCTGTGACAACCCTGCAGTGAAGCAGTGGCCACACCTACACCTCCAGCTCCCTTTACATTTTTTTTTCCAACCACAATCAACCCGCCCCACCAACTACACAAGTCCCCCCCAACAGACAGGCAGTAAATCCGACTGACTTTCGAAGGCCTGCAGGAAGAGCTCGTGGTCCGCCTGGATCTGGTCCAACCTCTGGTTCTTGGAGGCCTCCGGTTCCTTCTCCCTCTTCTTGGACGGCATCGCGCCCTGCTGCCGCCGCCTCTTCTTCTGCTTGTTATGGTCGCGGGCACCTCTCTCCGCTCACACACTCACTCACAAACCGACACTGGGGCAAACCGCCAAAACACAGGACAAACACTGAGCAACAAGGACTGATAACAATGAAGGATGGAGCGGGAAGGGGGGAGGAGGGGGAAGGAATTGTTTCAAAAAAAGGGGGAAGGTGAGCAAATGAAAACCGAAGAAGACAACTACCAGCAATGCTGAACTACTCCTCCCTCCTCCTCCTCGTCCTCCCTCCCTTCCTCTAGTCTTTTTTCCCCTCCTCCTCTTCCTTCCTTCCGTCCCCCTCCCTCCACTCCAGCGCCCTCTACCTCATTACCGCACATCGACCACCATCACCTAGACTGGGGTCAAACCACACACTGGCTCTAATTCTGTCTCTAATTTATGTGGCAAATCTACACTTTATTTTACATGTGACTGGGATCGTAAACGGTGCGGATCCTCCTCAACAGGGAAGGTGTTGCTCGTATTCACGTTAAAAATATGATCCAGTCTGTGGTCTGCAGTCGTCGATGTCCATTGAATCAACATGGCCGCAGGAAATTTGAACAAGTGAATAGGGGGGTGCGCACACAATGCCAGTGGGAGGGCGGGAGGTGGATACGGTTTATCGTACTGCAGTAGTGACGTGCCATAAAATGCAGGGTTATTGATTACTACACGAAGTTTCTGCGTGACATTACCCTCAGAGAACTACTGGCGCCATGCATCTGATGGTTGTCAGTCGTATTTGGCCATTTACATTGCAAAATAAAATTTGCGGGCAGTATTTTTCACTTGAGCGTATCTAATGTGATGCACCTGCACAAGTTGTGTCAATTTTCCGAGTACCGGTAGTTACTTAATTTGATATTTGCATACTGAGCACATTATTTTGAACATAATATAGTTGTTTTTTACCAGGAAAAAAAATACCCAGCAATCTTCAAAGAACTACATTTCCTTTGTGAGACCGAAAAAAAACTTTCTTGCTGATGATTTGTATACCTTTTCACCTTTCAGTTACAAAAATATGGAAGACATACGAGGGCCATACTAAAATGATTCACAATTTTCACCCGAAGTTGTTATCTTTGGGTAGCTTTTTGCAACTGGATCAAGGTGTGGTGTGGTGAAATACAGCAGCTGCTGTATGATTTGGCACTGCAATCAGCAAAAAGCTACACACAAACAGCTTTGGATGTGTGATAACCAACCCCAATATTTAGAACACACCATATAACAAAAATCTGGGTTGAATGTACTCATTGCACAGTGTTATGAACCTCATCAATTATTAATTGTTAGTAGCACAACCTTCCACCTCCTAGGTCTCTCATTTGCTTCCAAGCTTACACCATGAAGGGAGATTCTTGACAGCAATTCCATTACTTGTTTCACATTTCTGTTTTTACCCCATAATTCTGGAAGATGTCTAACAGACGGTATGATAATCGGATGGACTTGACCTTACTGGCGTGTGGGAGGGTAGTAGTCGTGGGGGCAGCGGGCTGTGTCGCAAAGATAGGTCTGTATCCGCAAGGAAGGAAGGTTAGGCTTGGTTCGGTTGGTACAGCATACCCCTTCCAAAATCCAAAAAATCAATCTTTGCATCCTTGCCTTTGCGACAAAGCCAAGCTGACCCCAGCCACCACTCACCCTCCCGCTTCCCGCACGCCAGTAAGGGTTACTCTTTCCTGATAATCTGCTCACTTCATTCACTGCTCTAAAAATTAACACAAAATGAAGTAAGGTACTCTTCCAATTAGCAATTCATTAAAGCACCCCAATATCAGAAAGAAAAAATTCTGCCAGACAGACAGGTCACTGCAATTTATTGTCAAAAATCATACAGTAATAGTGTCTCCACACTAAACAAAAACATATGCACTAATTTCAGAACCCTTCACATTAGGTGACATATAAGCATTATGGGGAAATGGCTAATGTCTTCTGGATTTTATGGGTATTCTGAGAACAAGCCAAAACGCCTTCCGTAATTCTGCACTTCCCCAAAACCTGGCATAAACATCACTCCTTTGTTGGTGCTGCAACTGCAGTGGAAGATGAAGCAGCCACGAGGTTGAGATGCTTATGCACCATCTCCTCCTTGTTGATGAGGTGGGTGGTCCTATTCAACAGCTGCATCAGGTCATTAAGGTTGTGGGACCACTCATTGAGGATCTCATTGGGATCCTTTGCAGGAGCAAAGTGAACAACCTGGGCCAGCCTGTCTGTCTTGGCCTGGACTGTCTTGTTTACCACCAGTGTGGAGAGAAACTCCTCCGACTCCTGCACAGTCAGGTTCAGAAGCTCTGCCATGCGGTTCAGGGATATGCGAGTGTAGTACTTGGCCATTATTCGGATGTTCTGCAAAGAGAATAGCAAGTGTGTCAAGTATGTTAATTTTCATGAATGTTCATTCTGGTGGCATTTGCAAGTTAAGGCCCATACACACAGGCGGTCGACGGTTTTGGTCTTTGGTTGCGTTGACGCCGCGGACCAATCATGACTCATGTAAACAAGCTCAACACTAGTGTTGCGCTTGTTGATTGGTCCGCGGCATCAATGCAACCAAAGACCAAAACCGTCGACCGCCTGTATGGGCCTTTAAGGGTTTGTTCACAAATGGCAAATTTTTGGTCACAAACAGTTTGATGCAGGTGATTGCCACCCAAGCTCCAATTCCATAATTAATGCTGGCAAATCAAATGCCTTCCAACTCACATGCTCTACCACCCTGTTCTTGAGGTCCTTCCAGCGAGTCCTCCCCTGCTCTGTGGTCTGGTTAAAGACATCAGTTGGTGGGCTTCCAGGAGATCCCTTCATGAGCTCCTCTTGGTACAAAGAACACAGCTCAGTCCAGCGGATCAGCTCAGGGTTGATAAACAGCTTCAGCAGATCCCTGAGGAGTGTTCAGAAACTCATTTCATGTGAACACTACAAATATTTCAAAATAATAGCTAAAAATACAAAGTTTGACCAACTGATGGGGTTTTTAAAGAACAAAGGTCACTCGAGAGATCTGGAGTACCCCTAATTTGGTTGCTCAATGCAGATTTTGGTGCAAAGGTGCAATTTTTCATGCCCGGAGCAACAAAATCCCTTTTTTCTCGCTGGCTTACTGTTATTACCACTTACACATTGAATCTGTCTACTGCTATGCTGCTAGTAAGTTCATATAACAGGTTAGAATTATAACCACATGCTACCACCTCATTTCAATAATGAAATGTTAAATCTGCTTGACAGAGTCTTATAACATTCTTGCAAGTATGCTCCACACACATTTTCAGCCCCAAAAATTGGTAAAAGTAAATTTGGTTTATTGCCACAATAGTCAATAATTTTATTGCACTGTACACATCATTTTGAAGCTGAACTTTACAATTAGCAATACTTTATTGTACCTGTATTTGGGGATCTCCTCAAGCTGCTTTTCTGCTGCCACACGGTGGATGAGATCTGATTGTTCATTATCATATGAGCTGAGCACCAAGTAGAGAAGTGCATTTTTCAGCACTAGTTTACGCCTTTCAGGGTCTTTCTGAATAGCTGGGGTGGTCAGGACTGCCCGGTGATGCTTACATATCGCCAAGTATGACCCCTCATGCTGGTCCAACTTGATCATCAACTCATAATACTTGAGTTTGAGTGCCTGCACCTCTTCATTAGACTGGCCATCCTCAAAGAACTTTGTGTTGATCTTCTTAGAAATGATCTGGGTCCGAATAAAATCAGATCGTGCAAGGCACAGGCGCATCTGCTCCAGGAGGAGCTCCACCTTCTCACGACGCTCCATTGATCCGTATGTCTCAACCTGGAAAACAATTGAGGTTGAAACCGAATGGGAATAGGTGGACTTTTGTTATAAAGCTAGAGTGGCATAATTATGTGGGCATTCCAAGTAGAAATAAAGGATGCTGAGTTATTCGACAGTGTTAAAAGCATGAGGGAATCAATATAGTCAATATCCATTTGGCAATGTTTAAATCAATTTCCCTTCTCCTTCCCACTCACTTAAATCTTAAGATAATTTTGTAGGAAATATGGCTCAGCTCTGGATCCATGCCATGTGGCCATGCCAGAGTAAAACAAATGGGTTTTCAGTCAACAACATGCAGTTCATTATGAACTCACCTGCAATTCCTGCATAATCGATGCTGCTCCTGCAACATCACTCTCAGCCTCCTTCATCTTTGCGAGACGATGGGTCAACCTTGCTCGCTCAACCTCTACATAGATCTTTCCTTCTGTGACAGTGCGGAGTGTGGTAATCAAGCGCAAGAGCACTTCTTTGTCTGGAAGTTTATCCAGGTAACTGCAGCATTCCTGCACCATCTTAGTCACAGCTTGTTTCAACTGGCTTCGACGTTTGGAGAGCAGCACTACATTCTCATTGAGGGCATTCCAATCGCCAGCCTCGAAGCAGATCTGCACTACAGCTACTAACACACGGCCAGTAGAAACCATGTCAGCACCCTTGAAGTACAAGCAAAAATAAATTGAAGAAAGGAATGCTTTTAACCAGAAGAATTTTAAAAAAAACAACCATTCTCAACATATTTCCTGGAGTGTAATTAGGAAAACCAAACTGCCCTTAAAATTCTGTTTGACTCGTATGCATGTTGAGTAACCTAATGTGCCTTTTTGCTGAATTAATTACTTCTAGACCTACACACGACAAAGCCTCACTTACAGTTCTGGTCTGCTTCTCAAGAGCCATGAGTTGCTCCAAAGCCTCCTGAACCTTTCCTTCCCCGGCCAGCTTCTTGCAGGCAGGGATCTTCTCATCACAGGTGGCACTATAGTCCACCTCCATCTTGATGATCTTTCCAGCATCTGTTGCTAATGTTTCCGCCATGGCTACTGGAAAAATACATTGTAATGCAAAATTAGTGTTAATTGGCACAAAAAGGATCTAGATTCACCTAATTACAGCAATTGAGGAGCATTTGTGTGTATCTGGACTGTTGTAGGTAAATTTTAAAGAAAATGCACAACAGTGCTCCAATCACATGACTGCACTGTGGCTACATGCAATTCCAACTAGTGAAATTGTTTCAAATAGCCTGAAATGAGCTGACACATGATTACTGAAAAGCTCTGCACATTACTAGGAAATTACTAACGTGTTACGATGTTCTAATAAACCCTTCTGTTCATGGGTCACTTATCATCTGGCAGTGTTTACAGATATTTGTATGGTTCATGGGTGTGGTGCCTGCCCATGAGCAAGCCTTTAGGTAAAGAATGTTTAATTTACTAACCTAACCTCCCTTTAAACGTAACTGACCAATTTTTTGGCTTCGGTGCAGTTTAGCACCGCAAAAATCTTGCAGGTTTCTGTATATTTCCTGGATCTACGCGATGAGCCGAGTTGAATGACACTATTCCTCGAGTACGGAAATGCTTGGTTCAAGAGTAATTTAATTTTGAAATTGCAAGTAATAACAATGAATTAAATGAAAGTAAACAAGTATTCCTTTGATGAAACTGTTCACTTCCATTGTTACGGGAGGTAATTCTCCGTGGAAACGTGAGAGATGCCATGACAACGTGCTGTGAGACATGCTGAATGATGTAAATAAATGGTTGTTTTCGGTTCGTTGGATATAGAACGACAGTGTAGGAGTTTAATTAATTTTAACATCACTCAGGAGCATTCATGGCAGAGGATATCGGTGTGTATCTAGAATTGGGCAAGCCAGGGGTTAACCACTCAACTGTCAAGTGTACACTGGAGTACCAAATTTAAGGAGTACCAAGGAGTATCTGTGAGTACCACTGCAGGTGTACACCAGAGTACCGAAGTGGTTAACTCCTTGGGGAAAGCCTTCCTAGAAGTAAGGAGGGAGGATGGTGTCTCCAGCTGGGCTGTACTGATGCTCAAGGCCTCTAGCACGCCAACAAGTGTTGCCGTAAATGCATCCTAAGCGGTTTTTTTATTACACAAGACATGCCCCTCGCTGATTGTGTTGGTGTTATCTGTGAGGCGTTGGAGTGACCGCACCAGTACTGTCCGTCTTGTGGCCCTGCCGGACACGGTACGTTGCCCGTCTGTGATAATTTTCGTTAATGCGGACAGTAAGCAGAGCTAGGAGCTTATTGAGAGTTTTGCATCCGTAACATTTACTGTCCGTTTTGTGGCGCCGCAGGCCAACGAACATTATTGTGGCTTTGTCACACCCACATCACGCAACGCCCACATCTACGCAGCCACAAGGTGGACAGCAATGCTGCCAACACACAATCCCCAAATTATGTGTAAAATTACCATGCAGATGCCGTCACTCAACAATGGGAGTAAACTGTTTCAACAAAGAAACACTTGTTTACTTTCATTTAATTCATTGTTAGTACATGCAATTTCAAAATTCAATTACTCTTGAACCAAACATTTATATAGAAACTTGCAAGATTTTTGAGGAACTAAACTGCACCCTTACCAATTTTTTCATGCCATATGCAATGCTTCTGTCAGAAGCAAGAAGACTATAACTCAAAAACTAGTAAGCGTGAAAGTCCCATGCATGCCGTCAGATTTCCGATCCGTCGTGCCCCTTCCTTCTAAGATCTGACGCCTCATTAGAGAAATCATTCAGAAATCAGTTTATTCCCCCCGAAATTGCCCCTCCACAGAGTTTTCCACTGTAAAAGAATTATTAGAACACTTCCATGAGCACACACTAAGAAGCTATTAAGTTGTCATGTCTTCTTAGTAAATCAATCAGCTTTTGAGTAACCATTGTTGGTTATCGCTAGGATGAACTCCAATCTATCCCAAGTAATGCAGCAGTAGCCGTACCACCTCCCGTTAACCAGGTTTCTCGGCAATGTTACTCCAACTCTTTAAAACTGTGGCCCCACTCTGGGTAGTATGCCAGAATGATATCCTCCTGCCCACTTTGGCCACTTATCCTCACAAACGCAGCAAAATCGCCATTTTTACACCTGTTCTGTGGTTTCCCCCAGCAGGATCCCGGTGGCTCACGGACCGCGTTATGAGAACCAATGTTCTAGCCTCATGCCACAGAAAACTGAACACCCTACGATTGTTGGACGTCCACCACAACCGCATTTGTCAACAGGCCGTTGCCTCCCAGCCCTCCCGAGAATCAAATTGTGAAGCTGGCTACGGCTGAAGTAAAGTATACGGGACATTCGCCGAATCTATTAGGAAACAGTACCTGCGGCTTGCCGACCCTTTGAATCGTTGTTTTGCTTCTGGGGTTG
>JYFJ02005447.1:0-24936 GCA_000934665.2 Catajapyx aquilonaris
CAGGTGCAGAACTCAACCAACACATTCTAGTCACATGGGATGGATCATCTCCCAGTAAGAAGATTGACAGACTTGTTCCGCAGATGCACACATGGTCCATTTCGTCACAGCAGCTTATACACCGCCTATGAGTCAAGCAAGATTCGATTGCAGCCATTTATATATTTTTTGTGGATGTAAACTATAGGACTATATCAACATGACATTATAAGCCAGAGTGCAGTGCACCTTGAGAGAGACATAGCATATATATTTTTTTATATTGCCCAAGGTTCTACACTGTATCCATGCATGAGAAAAGGTCCCCCTTATTCCCATGGTGCAGCTGGGCGACATGAGTCCCCCACCCAGTCCAGAGCCCAGAAAGGCTCCTGCGGTCACCCGGATTAGGACCTTCCGGATCCCTGCATCATCAGATACAAGCCCCCAGTAACCCCAACTCCATCCCAAAGAGAGCTGGAACCCCAACCGCCACTCAGGTCAAATCATTATATGGGTGTACTATAACAATCTTCTACTTGTGACACGTGACTAACATACTGTACAAGAATAATATCAATATTTGAACTTCATTTTAGTCAACATGGCATAGCATCCAAAAGAGGTTATTTTGAACTTCAGGTCTGCTACCTTACTTCTGTATACACACAGAGGGTTTATTACATCTTGCAAGTGTTGAGCCTATAGGGGTTCAGACGAAATGCGTGTTGGAAAGAGGGGTGTGAAATAAAGCTACTTGGTATCACTCAAATATTTGATCATAGGGCGTGGAGGACTCATTTCCCATTCCTTCCTGAATAGAGGTCTTGTGGATGGCCTTTTTGGAAGCCCTGAATGATTGGAGGGAGAGGCGGGGGTTGATTTGTAGGGAGAAAAGGCAAGAGGGTGGGGGAGGGAGGTGATGATGACGCTTTTTGGGCAAAGTGTGGCTACGGCGATGACGATGAGGGTGTAGGAAAGTGCTGCTTGTGGTTGAGGGCTGTTGGGTGCCGTCGCCACAGAGGGGATTCCGCACTCTTTTGTTGACATTGCACTGATTAAATCTCAATAAAGGCGCGGGCCTTACATGAGTATTTCATTATGGGGACCCGGGGCAGAAGGGGAAGCCCCTTGGGATAGGGGGGGAAATATCTCATTTTCAAGGTTTCCCTGCTTTCAAAACTGCCTCTTCCAAGTGACACAACATTGTGACCTTATATATATTACGGGCGTTTCTCATGCAAAAAGATCATCATGTGAGAATTCCCTGCCCGTGATGCTTGAAGAGCGTCGTAAGTTGTGGTATGCTTCATTCATTGCAAATTATTGCGCATTTCATTTCTCATTTTTTTCATTTTTTCATTATTTATTTTACGATTTTTACTCATTGGGAGAATCTGCGCTACATTATAGGGGGGTAGAATACCACTAACTTTCACACATGGATGGGGCCAAGGAAGCAAGCGGCTTTAGCCTATTATACGGAAGCGACCCCGGAATTATCCTGGGGGGACCATGGAAAACCACAGAAAACCACGGTCAGGATCTCCGGCCCCGGGAATCGAACCCAGGGCCTCCCGATTAGGAGTCGGACTCTTTAACCACCATACCAACCTGTTTCGGTATTATTGCGCATTTCATGCGAGCATATTAATTTCATAGGTTAAAATTGTCATGGGTGGGTTACACTGGGGCTTAGAGCCAAGGAATATGTGTAAGTTATACAATGAGCTAGGATTAATGGTGTGCTAGACTGTAGTGATATTATTATTATCCGCTTTAAAAAATGTGGGCTAGCCCATTGTTGCAGTAAGCCCTTCAATTGCAAACATTGCAGACTGGAATGGGCCCACTAGCATTCTTGACATGCAACAGGAAGTTGCGCAACATCGTTCTATTTTAGAACACTAAAATTTGAAGAGTTGACGGCAATCTTCATACTCCATCACCTGCGTCTTAATTATTATTATAACTCAATTTGGTCAGAACATAGTGTCAGTCTGTTCTATACCTAGCTGTTAAGCCTCTCTCTGGTAAAATTGCTTTTAGTCATGCCATTTGCAGCCAAATTTATGTTTAATATTTCACAAGCTTACAAAGACCATTACAGTATAATGTGGATTCATAAACTTACTATATACCCTTTGCCTCATTTCACATGGCCTGCAGTATAATATTTCAGCTGGCTGCAAAAAAAAAAGCCTTTTTATTAGTTTTCCGTCCGCAACAATGCAAGTTACGCTATGTCCTGACTTTTGACACGACAAAGGCCTGCTCAAAGCACATGCAATAAAGTAGCCTACTGTACTGGTACACCTACAGCATTTGTACTTGTACCGCGCAATTATAATCACAGCAATGTTGTGAAAAACCACTGCGGATGATTTCCGACAGCTCCGTGCTGTGTTAATCCTCCTGAGACTTGATGTCGTCATATGTCGACATCAGCAAAAAAATATTTGGCGGCAACTAGTGATGCCAACAGAACTGTAATCTGTTGGCATCCCATGATTACAATCTGGCCTCAATATGTGTAGCCACCTAGTGTCGAATATCTGACTTTGGCCGCGAAAATTAAATCACTCGTGAAAATGGCGGATGCCCCTGCTGAAGCGAGGTGCTCATCTGATAAGTTTTTTTCCGTCATATTTAGAGTGCGATTTTCGTCAATGCAGAATGTTGGCATTCGCAAGGAATGCGTATTAGGAAATACGAAAAGATGTGTCTGTGACAATCTTTGTTGCTGTAGATAACTGGTAATTTTCTTTTCTTTGTGAGACCAAAATAATGTCCATTTAAATGGACATCCGTGAAAAGTTTTTTTAACAAACATTGTTTGGAGGATAGAGCTATATGTTACTGATCCATTAAGTGGCATTTAAATTTTCATCTTTCATCCGTTCTGCTTTTGTAGCACCAATTGGGTCCTAATGTTCTCATTGGTTGTTTGTCATTATTTTTGTCAATATTTTAGAACTATAATTTTTTTCTCGTTTCTAATTGGGAAAATGTTCAGAAAATGCAATAGGAATTGACATTGCACTACTCAATTCTTCTCGGGTCTCAGGAGGATATTAATAATTACCTTGCAGTCTAGAAGCGAGATTTGCAATTATTTTACCCAATCTCGCGAAATACATGTGCGTATTATTGACATTACATGCCAGTAAAGATGTAATACTATGTACACAGCAGCCTCGGGACACATATTACATAGTTGGTATTATGCGTAACCGGTTGGGTAAATTTGTAATGTTGATTGAGAAATATGGCAGCCAAGTCATGACCAAATATCTACACATTATTTGGTCATAGGTTCAGAGTTCTGTCTCCCCTCGGATGTAGGTTTATTGAGATATTACAAGACAGAATAATTGCCCTTAGCTGACCGATGATATTGTCCGGCTGCGTTATTCGGAGATAATAGAGTGACAATTCTCGTATCGCCAATTCGCCATACACGCAAATATAGGGGTATCCTGCCAGTTATGCCAGTCCCCAACCACCATTGCTATGCGGATTGTCTCACCCGTAGAATATTGTCTATCGTTGTAATATTGTATCATGGATTGCATAAAAATTAACAAGTGATTATCTCCGTAATGGAATCGAAATCGTCAAAATCAACCACATAACATTTTTGTCTTTGAAATGTCACAAAGAATAACCTTCAGAGTGAAGTGTATGATGTGTGTAGGTTATAATTTTATGGAAAGATCTTGACTAACTACATATAGTAGCGGAAACTATAAACATTCGGAAAATGAGGCTGAATATATTGTGAGCATTATATATGCAGCATATATAGGTAAGGTATATTGAATGATCTTGGGTATAGTATTTCAGTCGACCAAGGAAAGGAAACTTTGGGGAATGAGACAGGAATCGTTGATCATACTCATTGGCACTCAGACACTTTCAAAAATAAGGTTTGGCCGAGCTTATCTTGGCGCTATACAATCATCAGCACATAAGTAAGGCGAAGTCCAAGAAAGAAACACCAGAATGCTGATTGCTGTATTGCACCAGGATATGAATGGGTAAAGTTGTTTTTTATTGGTATGTATAGTACACGCATCTTTATTTTTCACTGAGATTAATTGTTCCAAATGGTGACAACACCGTAGCCCAGCATACCCCTCAAGTGCCGTTACAACCCTTGGATAAGCATTTAGTGGGTATGTGGCCCATCCTTAGACTGGTTTTTCTATTGCCTGGTTTTGCAATGCACCTCGGGTTCATTGTTAGTGACTAATTGGGGCCTGTATAATTATATTGTTCCTAACCATATAGAAAAAACCCCAAGTATACTGAGTGGGATGAAACCCTTCCTTATTCTTGGTAAATATCGATACAACTATTCATTGGATAAGTTATATAACCGTATGTGAGTGTGTGTGTGTGTGTGTCTATATATATATATATATATATATATATATATATATATATATATATATATATATATATATATATATATATATATATATCATATCACATGCATAGAGAGATAACTAGGAAGCGCCATTTACAAAATGTAGAGAAGTTAATAATGAGTAGCAAATGTACAGTATATACACGTAGATGCATTAGATAGTCTACTGCATGTATACAAATGAGAAACTGTTCACTGGATCAGGAAAGTTCAATAACACATCAATAGCCCTATGCCATCAATGTGACCTTTAAAAAAGACAAAGAAACATCAAGTTGTCAACAGGAATTATATACAGTTCAGGGTTCTGTATAAGGGTTCATTGAATCGTAAGTTATATATAATATTTTGAGATCATTATGGTACTTACGATCTTTAGTGGTACAGTTAAAAGACCTGCATACAATCTATACTAACAATCTGTGTACCTTCAACAGACTTTCGACGTCAAATAACTTAAATCCGCTATTCACTGCACAAATCAGAAGGCATAATGTGTATATGAGGTAAAAAGAGCATGAGAGTATGGTGAACCCTGTCTATCGCGGAAGAACTACATTACACAAAAATTTCCGAATTAGAGAGATTTCGATACACTGTATATGCGACAGAAGTACTGTACATTGAAAATCCTGCTCTGAGATCACAGAATAAGTTCCGTAATTGGCAATTTTCTCTGCATTCATCGTTCGTTGTGTATGCAGGTCCCATTGTTATCATTTTCACGATTATTGGCAAGTTCAGTTGAATTTTTGATTGTGAAAACTTGAAAGCTATAAGGCCTTCCACTGACTTGAGGCCAAAGACGTTTGGGAGGCACTTGAAAGCTGCCTGTGAACTGTTTATCAAAATAATATGGCGTCGTTTGAGTATATCTTTCAATCGCGAGGCAATGGCTAATGATACCTAAATGAACAAGCCCTTATTGTTCAAATTCAACAACACAAATATAAACATAAGAAGAACTGAAATGCAGCATTTTGGTCGAAAAGTATGCTGTAATGTAGCCTACAAAATGTATACTCTCTATACTCTATATATAGTGGTCTGCTGTAGAACTTTTATAAATAAGTGATCTCAGCAGGTGTAATGCAATCTTTAACTTCAAATCCTCATATCTTGAAATAAGTCAAATGTAACTCTGAGTTATCTGCATTTCAGGTCTTCAAATATACATACAACATACACAATACTTTTACCATATTGGTATTGCTGTTTTTGATTGTCAGGAAGTCCGAAAGTCATCACTCAGTTTAAGAAAAATAGCTCGCTCTTATTGTTTTTTATTGCATGAGAGTGCTGAGGGTTGCCTTCAATTTACTCCGTATTCTGCATGTAGATGCATTTACTATGGAAATTGTTGCGCAACTTTTGGGACACAAATGTATTGTAACATTAATTCTACAGCAATAATTCCCTTCGTCCCATATGGTAATATTAACTACTGCCACATAATAAAATAAGCCTAAATCTCACTTCCTCTCGGTCATATGAAAGTAATATACATTCGTAATTCCCGCCTTTTTTTCAGACTGACGCCTTTTGGAACCCCTGGCAATCAAGATCAGATTTATCAATTCGGCAAAAATTATAGCTGGTAACGTTATATTTATCACTATACTATCGCAACATAATGTAACATCTTTCTCCCCATTCGTCGTATACCACTAAGCTACAGCTTCACACCCTACATTTTTCCCATGAGCATAACCGGGAGCCTCTAGTAAATAAATAATTGCGAGTAACGCACCATCTGCCCTCATATTAAGCTTATGCCACAATAGCGCATGGATCATAAAAAACCTTCCAGGCAAAACACCGCACTGAACAAACCCTCATAAAACAGTTTTCACACAACAATAGCATTTCTACACGCAAAAAGCCATTTTCTTACACATATTCAAACTAGACAATACCGCTGTGTATCACCCCCCCAAAAAAAATCCTGATTGCATTACACTGGATGTGTCCCCAGTGTGCATGCGTCCACTCCATCTATCCATGAAGCCATCCATCCATCCATCCAACTAACCAACCACCCGATGGATCCATGCTGATGATGACGAGAAGCGAGGCTGTGCATGAAACAAGCCGGCTGTAACGCAATACGGGCGGAAAAGCGTTTGTGCGGGGCGACATTTCCGGGCCAGCGACTGGCTCCCTGGACTGGATAAACCCACATCAATCACTGGGGCGGCGCATAATGGCTTTCTAATTTCATTGAGCGACCATGGGGACGAGTTCGATACAGTCAATCGCGTGTGATGCCGCTGCTGCTTTTCCCTTCTCCCATCGCGGTGCTACAATGGCGGCGGTGCTCCATGGTGTAGGGGGGGTAGGAGGACGAGGTGGAGGAGGTGGAGGAAGGGGGAACCTACCGGAAATCCAAATTAATTTTGGTAATCCATAGTCCCTCCCCCATCCCGCTGGGGTAATGAATTCATCGATAACTGCTGTCGACAGCATCGCTGCTTTGTGTCACGTGACCTGCCCAGTGAGGGTTTATCATGGGAGAGGACTTTCTCGGAGAGATATGCCAAAAATTGGAACATAATGGTTTGAGGGTGTCTATATAGACTGGATACACCCGTGTCAGGCACATACAGAACCTATTTGTAGAATTTGAGTCCCAATTTTGTTAGAAATTGAGTGGGACAATGTGTAGGCTATCTTAGCCAGAGCGGCGGTACTTCAGTATCAATAACAGAGAGTGTTTTAAAATAAATTGTCACATATAATAATAATAATAATAATAATAATAATAATAATAATAATAATAATAATAATAATAATAATAATAATAATAATAATAATGGATACCCGCTTTTCACCCGACATGCCGGGGCAGAATTGCACTCCCTACTCTGCCCAGGGCCAGGAGAAGAGGTCTGGTGTATTTCAGAAAGTCAGAAATGACTATAATTACAGCGCCCTCCCTTGGGAACTTCCCCATAAGAGGGCCTGGGGTCCTATCACGGGGTAATAATAATAATAATAATAATAATAATAATAATAATAATAATAATAATAATAATAATAATAATAATAATAATAATAATGGAAGACTCCTTGGGCTTTTCCGGGGATCATCCTTTAATTGACCGACTTTAATCATTGCCTTTGCTGTGATGGATTTTGACAGTGGGAGGAAACGGGAGAACCCCGAGAAACCCACGCTAATACGGAGAGAACCCATCGAAACTCTATCCACATAAGCATCCACCGGGGATCGAACTCGGGACCTTAGAGTTGGAAGGCTTTGGCGCTAACCATTACACCACCGTGCCGTCCTAATAAATTGTCACATAAGAAGTATAGGCCTAATAGCCTACAATTTTCAACCTTTATGTATTTCGAAATCATCCCATTGCGGTAACTCTAATCGTTCTGTATGTCACTGTCGTAAACTTCAGCTGAATCACCTAAATTCAAGTTGTATCAAATATAATATTTCACGTATTGTTGACATTTTCAAACCCGCACAGTACAAACTGTATAACTCAAATCACATATTTCTGAATGCAAGCTATTTTTCCAGTGATTGTTAAACGGCTTGAGCGAATATGTTTTCAATTACCGTGTGACATGCGGAGTGACTTTGTGACAAATCAGTTTTTCGAATCTCGCCCACTATTATTTTAGATTTTTTGACTGAAACCAGCGCCAGTAGATGGCTGCGAATGTGGTGCCACCTAGCAGACAACTGGAAGAAAAGCACCCATGCCTCACACATTGTTGGCAGTCACATTCTAAGTAGGTACTACTACTATATGCAAACTGTGAGGATTGTTGGCACTTCTTCCGATTATTTTCCCCAATAACGACTCGCAGCATAGCTGGAATGAGAGTATAACATGTAACATATTTTGAAGACAAATTCATTGACTAAGAAATGATATATATGATGCAAGATTGAACGTGTTTTGTAGGAGATATGAGGGTATTTTATGAATTTAGTACTTTTGCGGGGTGACTGTGTGACAGCATAAACTTGTCACAAAGTCAGTCCACAAATAGTAGGCCCTACTTACTGTTTTGACCTATGTCCCGGTCCTTTAGGGCACCGTACCTCTCGAAATTATACACATCAAAATGAAAATCCAAACTAGGAAATCAGCCGCCGAGGACTTTACGAAGTTATAAGGACTTAAACGAAAAGTATACCAAAAAATCAAAATGTTTTCATAATACTACATTATATATGATCAATTTTATAAAATAATATATCATTGTAAAGACGAAAATTTGTCTAAAATTAAAAGTTTGTGGGGTAAATTTGTTATAGTTTCTGTTTCTCATGTTCAAAGCCGGTCAAGGAAATGACCACTGTCACAAAGTCACCCACTTACGGTATTATTGTGCATCAAAAGTAGTGGCGAATAATTTAAAAACAGTCAGTTATCACGCTATGAAAACGTGTTGGAGTATGATGCAAAGTAACAGGTCAATGTTCAACACTATACTAATCCTCTATATGAATATAAAATGACGTTCTGTCATCACAGTATTTGATTGACACACATCATTCTATACACATTCACTGACAATTGAACAAGACAAAATCTGATAGAGCCTCAACTGCCCAACACCACAACACTCCCTGAGAATATCCAAGCCCCCAATTGACACTATTACAAACCTGATAAGTTCAACAAAAAAAAATAAATCAAAACTTGACCATCACGCAAAGCATGAGTCACTTCAATCTCCCCCCCCCCCCCCAAAACAACGCGTGAGATTAGCTTAAAACCCTACACAACACCCTAAAATGGCGTCTGTTCTCCACCACATGCAGCCCCAAGAAGCTGATTAAAGCTTAGTGTCAGAGATGTGCTCCCTACCTCAACCGCCCCATTTTTAGACATCTCTTTCCCATGGGCTTACCGCCGGATTAACCGCCTTTTGCCACCAAAAGAAGAGACTTTGATACAAATTTTTTTGAATCATTTCCTTCGAATTGTTCCGGCATATTACATGTACATGTCTTTTCAGGCTGAAGTGGAATTGTTCCGAGCTGGCGTTCCCTCCGTTCGGAGGCGGGTGCGGCGGCCCCGGGCCTGGGATGGCCTACCTCAAGTCGCCGCCTTATTCCGTCAACGTCAACGGGCTAGGCCTAGCCATGCCTACAGTTGACGGCCTGCATCCCTCCATGGCCTACCCACCAGGTATGTACTGTACGTCACACAACGAAATTCTCCTAACCAATTCTCCCTCAAACCTATGTCTTGTGAAGGAAACTAGAGAGCCCCCCATCCATGACATAATAGGGATTAAACCTGGCCCATTAATCGGTGTACATTTTCACACTGGGAGTACACAGCAATTAATTATTGAACTGGATAGGGTGGATGGGGAGGGGGGGTTGGGAGATGAATGACTCACTCAGCGGGGGATGATGGCCCACAAAATGTCTGGTTACGCCCTGCATGCGTGGGGATTGAAAGCGGACCTTCCCTTGTCAATCAGATCAGGCAAGAATCAGCGCCTCGACAATGGCCACACGCAACGGGGATCAAAACCCAGGGGATGTAGCAATCAGGCCTTTGCCAGCCGAACCGGACACCCGCGATTAGATCCCCTTGATGCACTAAATTAATTTGCCAAATAAATAAAAAAAAATTGGTATATCGATATGTTAGCTGGAAAATAAAGTAAAGGTTGAAATCAAGCAGCGATCAAATCACTTTTATGATGGTCAAAAAAAGCTGTCGCATCAGTCCTGACTAAAGCCGATAGGTTCTTGGCAAAGCACGAGAGTTAGAATGATTGTACTGTATATATGTGTTTTCGGGTAGTTCCAAACCCAAGCCCACCCACCGATTGTGGCTGTTAACGAGCAACCGATAAATGGTTAATGCTGGTGTTTAATCATTTGGTAAATAAATGCAGGGATCAAAGGGAAGAGTCGATTTAGCCTACATAGGCGTGACCTGCAACCAATTACTGTACTATTGCTGCCAAACAGCCACCATTTAGCCACCACTGTTTCCCCCTGGTCCACCCCAATTTTCTTGCCAGACATTGTCAACTAGAATGGACAAAAACAGCAACACAACATCAACAAAACGCGTGTTGCTCCCGCAAAAACAACTTTGCTTGGTCATAAATCAACAAAAGTGTTTTCGCAGTGTTTAAGCCAATGACTTCATCCGGATTAGCTTGACCAGGTGCACAAAACCTGTCGCGTGGGCTATAAAACGCTATCTTACATCCATTCACTATCTACAGTTAATTGCGAGCTTATATGTCAATAGGCCATCTCAACACCTTTATAAATTTCTTCCTCTAAAAAATGATTTTTCACACAAAAATACTAATTGTTGTAGCCATATTTCAGACAGGTAGTTGAAAGAGGGTGTGGTCTGAGAGCTGGAGAAAGGATACAGCCGTCCATTATCCCATCTATCCATCTCCATTCCGGCGCAGACTCCGGGCCAGTGGGCTCCCCGGATTGGATGGCTGCTCCGGGATGGAAAAGAGGAGAAGCAAAGGGAGACCCTAAAAAAACTATGGCAAGGGGGAGAAAATGGACTGGGGGGGGGGGGTACAAAGAAGAGAAGGGGGATGTTAATCCCTTCACCCAATTCGATCGGCAACACGGGCTTGCTCTTAGCCGGCCATCCTCACCCCCTCGGTAGGGGACTTTTGGGGCACTCCCACCAGGGGAAACATGCACCTAAGTAGCCAACCAAGATGACGAAAAGGAAGTGTATATATATAGGGACGGCTATAATAATAGTAGTAGTGCAAGAGAGATGTCAAGATGGGGTGACAAGGGCGGTCAGACGGATTAGGCTGTCACAAAATAGTGCAGAAGAGGAGGAAAAACAAAAGGTGGATGTTGGCAAGGGCAGGCCTTCCTTGACCTCCTGGAGGAAAAGGGATTTGCATGGCAATGGCCTCCTGACGGGGGATCAGGGCCTCTTATCGGAGGCTTCTCTTCACCCCTCATCCAACTGCTGTCCTCTTCTCCTCCTCACACAAGAATGTGCACCAGCCACTTGTCACTCGATACGGGGCGGGGGGGCTTAACCAACCCAACTTTGCCCCCTTTCCCTCCTGATCACTTGCCCTGATTCTGGCCGAGTATGTCAGGACTCGCAATTGTTCTTGCCCTACAGGGACCAACCCACGGAAACAGCGTAGGGAAAGGACCACGTTCACCAGAGCTCAGTTGGACGTCCTGGAGTCCCTTTTTGCCAAAACTCGTTACCCGGACATCTTCATGAGAGAGGAAGTTGCCCTCAAGATCAACCTTCCAGAGTCCAGAGTTCAGGTATGCTGACGGACCATTTTTCCTTGGCTTTATGGTAGCACCATTGTTGGTACGCATTTCTGAAAGTGGACGGCCAGCTCGTTCCCTCCGTATTTTAGTGACCGTGAATATATGCGGCGTCATGCGCCAGTCATTCAGACCCTTGCAGAGGACTGTGGACCTACAACTATAACTGCCCCCAAGGCTTTCACATTCTCCAACCGACCACTCCTTTTAGGCTATCCATTACATGCGAGCCATCGAGTGATATCTATACAACGGAACATATCTAACACGCAATATGTGCAATGCTGGTCACCTCTCCAGAAAACTGCTTTCACAGAAGGGAAGTGACCTCTTGACCAACAGCATTGTTTTGCTCACGTACACGTCGCCTATTTGAAGTTTGGGGACCCTTGCCCCCCTCGGTCGTCTTTCCCACCTGAAATATCTGGCTACACTGTTCGGGACAAAAGGACGGAAGTGCCTTCCTTACTGCCTCTATACCCCCTGTCTTCTTGCCTTAAGGTTTGTGGGGGGGAGGCTCCGTACAGGTTTTTCCCTACTTTTATGTCCGCCACGATTTTGGGAAGTAATGTAGCATAATGACTGCCACTCTATCTGTCTACAAACGGGGGAGCTCTTCCAAAAGAGAACCGTCTCAGGTGTCGGCGAGATGTAATCAGCGACCGTCCCCATCAATCTCCCCCACCTTTTGCAGGGCCCTAAAGTCAACTCGGGGAAGGGAAAAAAATGGTGGAACGTGACCTCCACAAAAGAAGTGGAGGAGGACACATTCTCTATAGTTCTCATCGGGGTCAGCGTTTAGGTTTCCGTAACACGAGTAGTGCGGCACCCTCCTAATGGGCCAGGCCCATTTCAAATCAGAAAAGGGCATTCAAGTCATGCTTCACTTTCTTTTTGCAAGTGTCGAACTTGCAACATTGGCAGCTTTCACTTGTGGTTCCTGAAAATGATACTTTGGTACACGAAGTTTTCTATTGCGACTTCGCTAGTTATTTTGAATTATTTAGATTCCCTGCACAATTTTTTAAAAAATCAGGATTTGTCATGTGAATATTAACTATCCTGGCGGTCATGCCACCCTCCAAACACCCACGCTGTATGGGTCGCCTATCGCACAGGATAAACAAATGAATATATACAGAAATCAACCAAATTTCTCTTAAAATTTGCACACATTTTGCATCACCCTGTAGTCAGCATAAATTTGCACCGGCTATAGCAGCTACAGCTTGTGTGAGTGAGAGAGCTGAGTGGTTAGCCAGGCTGCCAGTCATTCCTCTCCTGCCATGTCGATCCCCCCCGGATATACCGGCCGATTATGAACGACTTTTTCCCCCGGAATGTGTTGGTTTTTGTTTGCCTTGGCCAGGCCTCACTTTGACTCGCAATTAGCATTTCCTGGTGATTACCGGCAAGGTAATTTGCGCGGTAATGCGGGACTAATGGCCTCCGTCACAGGTTAACGGGCTTAATCCGAGAAACTCCGCTCAGCATTTGGCGTCAACTAGGGTGGGCCTATAGTTGTTGGTACATATAGTACTTTGTCGCCATCAGGTATGGTTCAAGAACAGGAGAGCCAAATGTAGGCAACAACAGAAACAGCAGCAGCAGACGGCGTCGGGGGCGTCAGGAGGCGGAGCAGGTGGTGGGGGTGGGAGTGGTGGTGGTAGTGGCAGTGGAGGCGACAAGGGGGCATCCAGACCCAAGAAGTCCAAGACGCCGCCGTCGGCGTCGATGAGCGTGACACCGACCACAGGGGGAAGCCCGGCGACGCCCACTCCGGCTTCCAGAGGGGGAGACTCACCCTACAAACCCATCTCTTTGGCTAGCCCACCGACGTCCGCTACCTCTGGTTCTTCGTCTAACCTGTCCGCTGGTGGTGGTGGCGCCGCTGGTGGTGGGGGTGGAGCCTCAGGTAATAATATTTTTATACCTGTTTATATGATTAAAATATGGCGACTTTAAAATTACGATTGTGTACCGGTAGGTGGGGGTGCGTACAATGCGTCCATCTGGAGTCCGGCCTCGCTTAGCCCTATGGGTGACCTGGTGTCAGGTGCTGGCAACTGCTTGGACCGCTCTGGATATGGGATGCCTACCTCACAGGGACCGAACTGCTACTCTCAGAATTACCCGCCCACTTCCTACTATAGCAACATGGACTACCTTGCTCCGCCTATGGGTCATTCCCAGCTCAACGTTCCGGTAAGTGCATGTTGTATTTGTGAGCCTGCGAAACATAAACATATCGCATATTAATTATGCCGTACCGTCAATTGGGGTGAGATTGTGCCAGCGCATTTTTTTGGACACGTTTACGCCTGCTGCCGCTGTTGTCCACAAATCCGATGGCACAATCTCACCCCAGTTAACGGTGTGTCATCAGTGCATGTGACTTATTACGCGTGAGGACTGTAATAATTATAACAGTGCACAACAGGTGCAACATGGGATGTGGAAACCATGGTTGAAGAATTTGGAGTGACTGCACTACAATTAATTATGCACTGATTTGCTGTGTAGCTTCCCCGCAGCCATTGGAGGCTGCACAACCTGATTGCAGTGACTGGATAATATATTGTGTGGTTCAGCATTTGGCCTACACATTATACATATGCAGGCTAATTCAACGAATCCATCCAAACTGTAGTGAAAGATTTTAACAGCATTTATTTAACAGTTGTAGTTATCATATGTGTACTGTAACATTCATTGAATGTCAAAAGGAATAATAATTATCGCATTTTTCTCATCTTTCTCCTTGGCGAATATAGCCTATTAGTCAGGCTTATAGGATAGGGTACTCCAGTGTACACTCCAACACACAGACAACACCTGCAAAGTTTTAGGCAGCCTCATTACCTGGTATGGCATCACCTGTAGAAATAATTTTAAAAATCACATATTCGTGTCAATGTAATAATAATAGTTTGGCATAAATGAGGCATTTAGCGACTCTTCCTGGATGAAACTAACGGCCAATTACAATTTTACATATCCAGAAACAGTGCTCATGTAATCGATTAATTGGGCTTTGTGCCAGGATTTTGTACACGTGCAGTGACAGGACGTATTCATATACATCACTGCCTCACCAATTTTTGGCATACGGAGTGCAGGGTCGTCGACTGACTGCCGTCGATGAACTGTACGTTGAAAGATGGATTCGCGTGGTGTGTCTGAACTACCAAAGATATAGACAACTATGCGCCAAGGCGATAGTCGGGTATTCGAACCCAGGACATCCCAAGCGGCAGTCTTAACGCCTATAACCACTAAACTATAGACCTTCTATATATAGGTAATATTGTCTACTTCCGTTCCGGGGTGCATTCATAAACTCTCCAGAATAATTTATTATATAGTCCAAAATTGTAGTGCCATTGCTCACGTGTACATTTGACACACAAAAAGAAGCAACACATTTTCTTCACCAAAAAAGCGTGGTTTTTTCGCTAATATTGTACTGCATTAGCGAAAGAGTGGCCACTGGGGAAGGACTTTCGTAATGGGAGACCTAATGCGGCAGGGGTAGGGGCACGCTGCACCAACCTACCCCATGACCTAACCTTCCTTCCGGGCGGATACATGCTTATCCTTAGGCGGATACGCCTATCCTTATTCAGCGGATTCATCCCTCTCCTTCAGCAGCAGTTACACGCATATAGGAAAGTAGGTAAAAGTGCGGAGTCTCCTGTTATTAAAGCGTAGCCTAATCGATTTCCTGCTCTCCTATTGCGCTGTACTGTACACCTGCCAAGGACCCTGCTTCGAGTGTCGTTTTTGGTCACATTATAATAACTAATTCCTCCTGTGTTACAGTAATAACTATGTAATTGCGTGAATACTGATGAGGCTTACCTTTGTCACAGTCGAGCCATTTGCACTGTAATTGTTGACGTGTGGGCGTGGAAGCCTCGAGGAGAGTATCGCTGATGAAATATTGACGGGTCACAGGAAATTATGATATTTTTACTGAACAGATACCAGCTTACACAGCAACTTGAGAAATTTCTATAGCGGAGGAAGTGAAGTTCTATTCATCAAAGGCTTCCTAAACGTTTATATAAAGAACGGCACAAAATACCAAGCCAATCTACAGTACGATACGGCTTCTCCTTTCCAGCTTTTCCCAGTTTGTATAGATATCTAAAGAAGAAAAAAAAGCGCCTTACACAAGTACGCAACAAAAATAGTCGTCTCTGCCAGAAGTAGTCCAATGAACTCGAGTATTACTGCAAGAAATCTGAACCCACCTGGATGCTATCTACAGTATATCACTGAATTCAAATATGCCTTAAGTATTTCCATAATACGTATAATTAATAATTACATGAACGCAAATTAAGCAAACATCGACGATGGTTGTTGTTGTTATTGTTGTTAAGAAATGAGCACAAACCGTATGTTCCTCAGATCACTTATAATTTGCAAATTCATATTCGAAATAAAATATTAGTTGATCGATTTCTAACTGACCTTTTCACCCCTTTGCTTATACATAAAATATTGACTGCACGCAGTTACGGCCGGCTTATTCCGCCAAGTGGTGGTTGCAGTGTTTTACAGCTTATTTACTCCAATGTTATGGCCGATAGGTTTTCAATACTGCACGGTAGGGCCTATATCACGCTACATCAAACTAGCCATTATGATCAGCCCAATTGCAGAATAGTTTTTCAACACCTGTTTGGTGCTGAAAGATCCAATTCATTGTGGGGTTCTAACCAGCAGGTTGTCTCCTTCTTCTCACTTTCCAGGTAACAATGCCGGGATTGGGTGGGATGAGCGCGGGTCAGGCCATGGGGTCAGCGGCCAGCCACATGGGTACGGCAGCGTCACAGGTGCTGGCTCCCAGGTCAGCACCCATGACAGCCGTAAGTCCCGTCAACGCCATGGCCGACTGCCTGGACTACAACGACAAGGGAGCCGCAGCTGCCTCAGCAGCCGCAGCAGCCGCAGCTTGGAAGTACCAGAGCTTTCAGGTCTTGTGAGCTGACCATCATCAGCATCAACAGAACGAGTAGCCTGCTTCTGGATGCCCTTCCAAACGCTCTATACCGCATTATTATAGGTGTCCAAAATTTGTTTCAATCGTTATTCTTGTTTCTGTCCCGACAAGAGACTTAACCCCAAGTGATGATGCTATACTAGTCCTGAACAAACTGCCGACCAACATGAACCTCAATCCTCCGGTTAAGATTCGACATATCGAACTTTACAGAGGAACAGTAATCGTGAGGATCGCAACCCCCCCAGATGATGGAATTGATGTCATTTGTAACATTGTACCCATAATCAGATCCACATTCCCTTCCTTATTCTGTACAGTTTGTATATAGGACAAGTAAGGACAAATGGGCACTTCTTTCCTTTAGTCCTGGAAGAAGCCGGGGGTGCGTGACGGAGACGAAGTACTCGCTGTATCTCGGCTTCTATTTATCGGGTAGCGCTCAATCTTGGCATAACGTCCTTAGGTTAGGTCAGGTTAGATGTTTTTTTTTTCTGTAACAGGACGAGCCCGGATTTTCCGCGGTTGAATAGCGCGACCAGTTCCGTGTGATTAAAGGAAAGAAGTCCCAGAAAGCGTACCAACAATAAGAAGACATTTATCCGCCTCGCTGTAATCTCAAGTCAACCCAAACCTCAATATCGTACCTCGTTTTTTGTCCACCCGGTGTCAACCTCCCACCCAAATGTGCTATAAATGATGTATTGTAATAATGTGAAGACAATGCAAAAAAAAAATTAATAAAGACTTAGTATGACATGAACTCGCTATTCCCTCATCAATTACTACTTTATATAGGCAAACCAGAACGGACAATATTCTTCAATAAACATTTAATATAGGATGCTATTCTATGTATACTGCGCGTGTATCACCACTCCCCCGTCCCTCCCCACACATACACATGATGGGGATTTTCATTGTTTGGCGCGGTGCACAGAGCGTGATGCATGGCGTCATATATCAGGGGATGTAGAGTATGGAGATGAGGATTAGTTCGCTATGTGAGGGTTTGGGTGAGGGATGGGGTGATAGTATTTTTTCCCTCCCTCTCTCCCCCTTCTTTTTTTCCTGTGGCGATGGAGTTGCAAATTCACACCTTATTTCCGTCTATTGCCCCTTTTTAGAAAATTGGAAAAGACCTTGGCCAACTGCTCATGAGAATCGCGTCTTCCGCCACCATGATCCTATTGTCCCTTTTAGAAGAACCCCCTTAAAAAAAGAACAACATCTCATCACTTATCATCCCTCGGCTAATTAATTACCAGCTCCTTTTGTTCCTCCAGCATGCGGCCCTTGTTCTCTATTGGCCGGTCCTCATACAGTTGGCCAAAGGCAGGCGGCTCTTTTCTGCACAATATACCATGTTCACAATCTCTCTCTCTCTCTCTCTCTCTCTCTCTCTCCTCTGCTCTGGGGCGGTTTCCTAGCAACCAAAAAGTGGCGCCCGTCGTCATGACGACCCTTCTGGGGTCGCCATAATACTGCCGGGCCCGATTATTTTCAGGCAGTCTTCAACAAACGGAGAAGCCACTTCAAAAAAGGCGCAGGATCTGGGATATCTCCACAGAATTAACTGTAATGAGCAGTAAGCCTTGCATCATGTGATCTTCAAAATCGAGGATCATGTCCTTCATGCACTTACACGTACAGTGCGCATGTGTGGCGTATGGTCAGGGAGGTCATATTGACCTGAAGATGATTTAGAAGCATCAAACTAGTAGGCTACATGTAGGCTACTTTACACTTTTACATTACAGAATCGACCTCGAAAGTCTTATTGGAAACTTGTTTTAACATGTACGTATGAAGACAAATTTTATATTAGCCTAATTATATCCTCACCTAGATTAACTCACAGGACGGGTGAAAAGCTTTGTCAGAGGGGGGCCGAAACTAGTGATCCCCCCCCCCCCNCCATTTTTTTATCGCTATACGAAAAATTAGACAATTTTATATGCAGTACTTAGTCCTACCTCTACATTGTAATTCATGTACCGATTCCGGAGGTGGTATTTTGTGATCAACAAATACCGTCTACAGTACTGACTTGTAGACAGCCCATCAGTCAGATGTCCTGACCTGAAAATGATACTTGTACATCACGATGTACCGATTCATGTACCGACTTGGACGTCAAATACCGTCGACAAGTCAGTACTCGTAGACAGTACTTGTTGATCACAAAATACCACCTCCAAGTCTGTACATGAATCGGTACATGATTTACAGTGTACACGAGTTATTTATGATAAGTTGAAACACTGGACAAGATTACCAATTATAAGTGTTTCCGAAGTTATGGTATTCCTGCACCATGAAAGATGGAGATATCTATGTATCAACTCATTAGTAACATCAAAAAGTAGGCTCCCACAATAATATAACCTTTCCTTAGAAAAGGGGAAGTCAATGATGATGTATGCTGCAGTGTATTTATTTCAACTGGAGTCGGTCCTCCACATCTGCGGGGGCAGCTACCCACACACATGGTTAGTAACTTCCGGTATACGCGGAGGGCCACTGATAAATAATAATAATAATAATAATAATAATAATAATAATAATAACAATAATAATAATAATAATAATAATAATAATAATAATAATAATAATAGATACCCCATTATCAGCCCTTTGGGCTTTATTAGGGGGGGGGATTGCTCCCATTTTTTTTTGTCGGGAACTCTTTCCATTTTTACTATATTTTTTCATCGGAATTGAGGCAAGGATAGGTAAGGAAGGAAGTGGCTGTTGCCTATAATTACGGCAACGACCCCGGAATTATTCTGCGATGACCATGGGAAACCACAGAAAACCATGATCAGGGTCGCCGGCCTCCGGGATTCGAACCCAGGACCTCCCGATTAGCAGTCGGACACCATACCACTACACCACTACTGCTTCGGTTAACGCGGCGGGCCACTGTACTGTATACCACCCCCGTGCGTGGGGCAGTTGTTTGTTTTAGTTGCATTAAAATATTTTCGCTCCAACATTGCGATACAAGATGATGCCGATGCCTTACTTGTCAGCTCCTTGTACTCGTTTGAATCTCCACTTGTCCGCAACAGTTTCACTTCGGTACATATACTTTTAGAGGTTCTCGAAAATTATTAGCTGCTAATATTAGCTTGAATGGGTGCTACATGCTGCAATAACTGAAGGTCACAGTCAACTCACAGTCAGGCTGTTACCAACAAAATGCCTCTTCGCACAGTACGATTACGTCCACAATGTATATACAGGGTGTCTAATCTTTTTTGTCCGAACAGTTATCGGAAAATTGCGCGTAGCTGCTACTTTTTAAGCAGTGACTTGTAACCGGTGATTTGTCGGAGGAATGGGGAATGGGGAAAAAGAGGGTCACACATCCGATGGCATGTGTGGCCCTCTTTTTTCCAGGCTTGACGCTCAATTTTCAGCGGGCAGCAAGTATGCCACACTTCAACCTACGATTCGCAGGGAATATTCCCAGTTCCTCCGAAAAATCACCGTTTGCAAGTCACTGCTTAAAAAGTAGCAGCTACGCGCAATTTTCCGATTGTAACTGTTCGGACAAAAAAGATGCGACACCGGTGCGACACCCTGTATAGTTCCTTAAATTCACAGGCTCCTATACTCGGATTACTTTGGGCAGCACAGGTTCATATTGCAAATTTGCTCTATTCAGACCCCTCTATATACGCTCCTTATAGGCCGGTTATTCACATCCCGACAAGTACACACGATGCATCATATATTATTTTGTCAGGACAAACTACAAAGAGCTTATTTCTCTGCTCAAGCTGAATAATCTAACTGCGTCAACCATATAAGTCTTTCAAAAGCAGCTATAGCATCTACCTATAATAAGCCTATCCATATCAGTACGCAAGACACTTCCTCAGAGTTGTTTCTTTTCACCCATAAAAATATGAATCAGTCAATCAACCAGTAGACTTATTAGGTAGGTTGTGAGAAACCTCTCTTCAATTGTTACATGATGTGGCACTGTATTACTGAAGAACAACAAATACGTTAGGTGGCGTTTTTTTAAATTCCCTAGAAACTTCTCATACACAAAAATGCAAGGATGTAGTCAGCAGGAAAATCAGCTTTTACATGCGAGTGTAACTAAAACTGTAACCTTACCTTTCTGACTTGCATGTTGGCAGGTCAGGCTGATGAACGGTGCGCCACAAATCGGAAACCTACCAACAAACATTTACCTTCCCACAACCAGTGACAACCAGAGAAGGGTCACAATATCAACAATGCAACAAAAAATTAAAGACATTGAAAGTGCCCTTCTCTGTTTGTCACTATCACATGAGCGTAGCAGGTTCAGCAATTACATACACTGCAGCGTGTCCTCAAAGGCAAATTTATTACTATCTTCATAATCCTCATTATCAGCAGCAATCATCACCATTATTGTTATTGTTATGTGGCACTCAATATCTGCACTGTACACATCCTTTTTAACAGGGAAACGGAAACAGGGAACATGGAAGGTAACTTTGAAAAACGTTTGGTAAGCCTCTATATAGCCTAAATCTACAAAACGTAACAACGATGCACATCATTCATTTTGGACAACGGGAATAAGTTTTGAGGTGAGGGTACAGAGGGGCATATACAGTCACCACTTTCACCGGATCCGACTGGGGGGAGCATAGGCGCTTGTGCCATCTTTAACCCTATCATTACGGGTGGGTGCCAAGCACTTGCACTCTCTGCCCCCCACCCCCTCTCCCCCCCAGAATAATATTATGCCAGCAAAAGGATGCATTTTTTTTAGCTCACTTTGGATGTGCCTCCAGCTGTGGTCAAACATATGTCAAATACTATGTGTACGTTTCAATAAGAGACAGGGGCGCCTGGGAGAAGGGCCAATCTGAGCCTGAGATTGCAGAGCAGTGAATTCAATGATACCGGTAGCTCATAGTATGTCCCCTTATTGGCAGTTTGTCTCGACTACTTAAGGAAATTATCTCAATAATTATTATTATATAATATTCTGACTCCTTTCATCCAAATATGACCAAAAATGCAAGTTATTACAGTATTTAGCATAAATTGAGAGGTGCCAAGAACTGGCAAATAAGTTTTATTTAGTCAAAAATAATATCACTATGTGCCTCCTCGTCGTACTGAGGTAGACATACATAAAATTTAAATAAAAAAATTTACAAATTAAAAAACCATAAAATGTGCGACTTTCATATAGAAATTGCTATAGCAGTGATTGTTACATTTCTCTCCAGGTTTAAAAAAAACACAACCTTATTTGAAACCTTATTAATTATTTTAACTGAGGGATTGAACGCGTAGGAAGTTCAGTCATAATTCGAGCTTTGGTGAACAACAAGCGAGTAACAGCCGGCGTGTAGAAGTGAGCTATGTAATTAGTAAGAATAGAAGTGATGAGATATTATTGCGCAATGTCCGTCGCTCTCTTCAGTGTGAACGTGTTTTTGTGAGACGAAGAAAAAAGCCTTCAGACATTCGAGCTTGTTGGTTGTGCGAGGCCAACGTTGAGCGAGGGTCAAGACTAGCGCTCATTTCACGGTCAAACTACTAACATCAGAAGGTACAGGAGCAAGAAGGATTCATTTGTGCATTTTTTCGTATGGATTTGGTCCAGTCTAACGTGGGTACCATCAGATACTACTAAGCTTTTTCGACTACCTTTACATATTATGCGCATGAGTATTTTTGGCTTTCGTCAGTTGTTAAGATTAAATAAATTGAATATAAACACAATTCACAACACTATAAATGCAGAGAAGAAAAGCACACCACAAGAACTGCAACCTCCTGCACGTCAGAGGGGAGGGAAAATACATAAAAAATTTGGGTAACATACTGCAGTTTGACCCACGAATCGTCAGGACCTATCGAAACCGAATTGTGCTTCTAGACCACCTACACTGAGGGCTTAACTCTGAATGCAGATCTACCTAAAAGCATCAACGTAACTATCAAATATGGCACACTACAACACCAATGGCAACAGTGGGGAAACAAACAAACAAAATGTACCCATTGTGGTGATTTCGTCGCTTAAGACATGATACACATATATGCACGTACGCAAGTATACACTCACTCAAACACACACGGTGGGTCAGGCTCATAATCATGGAAACAGGACAGACAGGAAGGGGACTAGGTAAAATTTTCTTTTTAATATGTAGACAGAGGGGTCAAATTTTGGTATAAATCCTTGTGGAGGCGACACAGGAACAGCGCAATAAAGTCTTGGAGGGAAACCAAAGGCTCTGGATGAGGAGGGACTAGGTATGTCCTCTTCGGCCTTCCAGTGATGCTTCCACCACGGCTGCAAGAACCAATACTGTATACATCGTATCTGCAATTTTTCACTCCTAAACTCACCATTCGGCCGAGAAGAGCGTCAAAAAAAGAACAGGTTCATCTCGGCCACAAAACGCCTCATTGTATGACGCAGTTCCGCTCGCTCCTCCACTGCCCGCTCTCCTGCTGACCTCCGGTCACCCGACTCACCTTCTTCTCAATCTCATCATCATCCTCCAGCCTGCAATGACCAACACTGCATGTACAGAGCTCTGGTCTATCGTCTTGCGACCAGCCCCCTGACACTTATAGAGACCTCCGTGAGTTTACTTGCTTTCCGATTTGGACGACTCTTTGCACTGTACAGTGTCGGACATTAATCGCGTCATACAGCTTGCGACATTTCTGTTGCGGCAGAAGTGCAAATCGAAGTGATAAAGTGTGAGCCGTGCGAGTAAGAAGAGGTAGAGGTAGGTGAGTGACGTCACCGGCTGGGGGGCAATGGAGAAAAGGCCTGTCCCCAGCCAGTGACGTCACCCAAGGGCTACCATTTCTTACTCGCACGGGTCACACTCTATCACTTCGATTTGCACGTCTGCCGCATCGGAAAATGTCGCTAGCAGTATGACGGAATTAATGTGCACTGTACCAACACGTTCGCACAGTCGTCCGCAGGAACCCCCTTAGGAACTGTGGAGCGACACCAGCGCCAAATCGGAAACCCCCACCGAGGTGGGAGAGATCAAGTAAGCCCACGCAAAATGAGGGAGTGTCGCGACCTGAGTATTATAAGACCATAATCGCGACTGTACCACTACAACATCATTCCATATACGTTAAGCAAACTGTCCGCAATAATATTCTGCCCATACATCTTACACCCCCCTGCAGCCTATACACTCGGCCGCATTGTGTCGGCGATGTTGCGTGTGCAGTCAGCAACTTGGTCTGCTGATCCTTGTGTGCAATGGAGCCGAAAGGAATCAGGCCCGAATTCCAAAAAGCCTTTTCGGAATTAATCCCCGCGTCCGCTCGACGGCTCGGAAGCGCACAAGCCGCCTTGCATTTCCTCCGCTTGCTTAGTTCTCCGGCGAGGGGGCTTCCGACCATGGAAAAGGAAAGGCGGAGGATGCAACCCTTTATGCCTCCTACTCAAAATGTTTTTCCAAAAGGAGGAACACCCTCTCTCTAAGAGCCGGATCATAATATATACCCGCCGTGAGAACCACCCCAAATTTTCTATTCGCAACATCGCACGTGCCAACTAGAAAATTTTCCATATAAAATAATCTATTGTTCCCTTAGACGTGTTCAACCCCCGTAATTATTGCAGCTCTAACGCAATACTTGAGTGGATACATCCAACGACTTTGCGTTTTTATTCAAAAGTGCCAGCTTCCCCCCCCCCCCTCCAGTTCCCTATCACTATCCCCTTCCCCCTCTAGGCGATAAATTCTCCTCTTTTTTGAGGCCTCCAGGATCTAAATCAGACTTAGCCACAGGGCTGCAAGGAAGTTGGGATGATTTTGGGATGGCTTTTCTTGCGGACCAACTGCTCCCAATCTTCTGCCGGATCATTCGCGTCTCCATCTCTTCTCCAGCCCTTTCCGCCAGCTCCCCTATACACCATATTGAATTTATATATATATATATATATAATCTAAAGCATTTCCTCTCCAATCTAACAGATATCGCTCTGTGGCCAAACACATCGGACCTGTCCATTTCCGTTACTCCCGCCAAACCTTGTCGCGCTGACTGGACACCCTAGATAAATAAAAGAAACAATATGTCGACTTTCCCCCGCAATGTTCAAGGAAGCTTAGTGAATGAAAAGGCAAGCACAGGGTGCGGATGCTGGGAATCGGGTGAAAATAGAGGACTGGGTGGGGTTGGTGAGGAGGGGGTAGGATGGGGGTGTGTGTGAGGGGG